>KZ808164.1:153916-174258 GCA_000696205.2 Oncopeltus fasciatus | reverse complement strand
TATATATATATAATATCAGTATAAGGGGAAGTTCCTAGAACATTTAAATGCGAAAGTTTCGTATTGTCGATTATCGACCAGAAGTTTCTGTTTTGAAAATAATCCATCAACAATGAATTTATTAATCAATGATATTATTGATTATTATAATTCAGAGTAGGATTCACCTGATAAGTTATTATCGCGGAGGCACTTGTATTTACGAACCAATAGAAAGGTAAGAGCCGTTTGAATGAATATTGTCCACCTTGACTAGGCATGTCCAACTTTAGACGAACTATACTACAAGTGTGTGGTTGTGCAGAATTATTCCGTCAGCCCCGTATGCATTTCTCACCGTACCATCGCAGGCCTGATACAGCCCACTGTCCGATTTGCGCTGATTAATGGGGGAGGATTCTTAGATAACATGCCTTTGTAACCCACGAGGAAATAGATGGTGAAAGTTTTGAAGTGTAGTATCAAGAGCAACTACTCCCATATGTTTCTGAACGAACGAGTATCTTTATGTACAAAGCATGTTATTCCTCCTGAAACAACCCCCCCCCCCCCCCCAAATATAAGCTTCGAGTATGGCCTCAATCCAAGATAATGATGACAGCTTGAAGCGGGACCTATTGGGATTAGCGTATTTGCGTAAGGCAAGAAACTGCCAAACTGTTATACGCCTTCAGTTTTACGACTGCGAGTCAAATCTACAGAACTAGCTCGTTCTAAAGTATAGCTATGTGTGCTCGTGAATGGCTCGCGTTTTAACAAGATGGCGGCACTGACAGAGGAAGGCAAAGAGAAAGAAACTGTAAAATTACGTGTAGCAAGTGAAGAAATGGCGACGTGGAAGTCAAATGCGCTTCAAGATCGCTATTCAGCCATTAACACTCAAGGAAGGAGCTGAGTTGTAGAAAACAAACATTGATGTGGATATCTATAATATTCCTCCTTTCAGTGGATACGTCCTGTTTGTTTTGGTATTTTTTTTTTTCTTATTTTTATCCAGTGGGCCTAAAATAAGTTTATAAATATTTTATTTGGTTGTGGTTTTATATCCCACGTAAATTTTAAACAATTTAATGAGGGGGAATAGAATAAAAAATCTATCTGTCCCAGCCAGATATCAATCAAACCTGGATCTCCTGCTATCCGGGCCGGTGCATTTACCAGTTATGCTACCAGGACGCGCTAGATATCTCATTAAACTCCCTCTACACTAGCGAGAGCCTAACCCACGAGAAAGACGAGAACTTCGTCTTAAACTCGAAGGAGCTGACATTGTCAAGCTATTTGTCGACTTTCATGATTTACTTTATTTAATTTTTCTTTATAAATATTTCTTTTGGTTGTGGTTTTTTATCCCACGTAAATTTTAAATATTTAATGAGAGGGAATAGAATAAAAAAATCTATCTGTCCCAGCCAGGAATTGAACCTGGATCTCCTCCTGGGTTAGGCTCTCGCTAGTGTAGAGGGAGTTTAATGAGATATCTAGCGCGTCCTGGTAGCATACGTGGTTAACCAGGTTTTTTTTCTTTCTTTTTTTTTTACTACTGCCTCTTTATTAGTAAATATTTGGATGTACAATGAGCTACACGGACTGCTATTTATAGCACATTGCACATCCAAATATTTACTAATAAAGAGGCAGTATTAAAAAAAAAAAAAAAAAAAAAAAAATACCTGGTTAATGCACCAGCCCGGATAGCAGGAGATCCAGGTTCGATTCCTGGCTGGGACAGATAGATTTTTTTATTGTATTCCCTCTCATTAAATTGTTTAAAATAAGTTAATTTTAGAGCAATGAAAATTAACACCGATTTGATTATTGATAAAATATGTATGCTGTAATTGTGGGTTTACATGGCGTGGAAAGTTCAAAGACAAATATTCTTCAGCTACAATATTGAGGAATTCAAAAGGAGAGTTTGTTGACCGTAGATATTATTCTTAGTTGATTTTAGTTCGGGTTCGGTCAAGGTAGATCCAAAAAAACACAAATTTAAAAAATGTATTTTTTTAATAAAGGATTATCTGCCAACGTTTCGGCTTACATTGTATGCCATCTTCAGTGCTGTAGAAATACAATGTCATGAGAATACAATAATAATTGAAATTAATATAATAGAGAAATGCAATAATATAATGGGATATCAAGAGTATGAATGTAGAAAGCTATGTAAGAACATTTAAAAGATTTTGAAAAAGAACCAATTTGAAAAAAAAAACAAAAAAACATGCAAACTAACAGCTTATTGACAAGAAAAATTTGAAATATCATTAAAGCAGTAATTTGCCACACCTACCTATCATGAAGATGAGAGAGGACGTCCTGTCCCTAAGTTCACATTTCCATGACTAAAATATAAATTTTACTTCTACACAATGTGAGAGGTAAAAGGGTGGGGGGAGAAGGTACAAAGGGAAAGCGGCCTGTTGCAAGAGAGGGCAATAAAAAGGACAAAGGAAAAAAGGAAGGGTATTATTGGGAATAGGTTACTTTGAAACTGGGAAAATGTTTGACAGGTTTATTGAGAAGGAGGGTTGATGGTTTTTAGAATGTTAAAAATGTTAGAATAAGTTGAGGAAATTTGTTTTATGTCTGTTCTGTCGTTAACTGGATAGTGTTGTAAGCTGATGTGAACGGTTTCAGACAAAAGACGTTCGTATTGATAGGGTTCAGTGGAAAGAATGGTTAAGCTCTCGAAGTCAAATGTGTGTTCTTTATGAAAAACATGTTTAGTGAGGGCAGTTTTTATTAGTTTGTTCTTTATGTCATTTTTATGGTTATTAATTCTGCAGGAAATAGGGTTTTTTGTTTGTCCAATGTAAGAACCTTGGCAATGCGGTTATGACTTGACATTAGTTCTGTTATGAAGGGGGATGGGGTCTTTGAGGATGGTGTAAATAGATTTTAATTTGTTGTTGGTGGAAAAAGCTTGAGGTTAGGAAAAGTTTTTCTGAGAGATTTCTTAATATTTTCTGAAAGTTTTGGAATATAAGGAAGAGAACGGAAAACGAGGTCGTTATTTTGGGGGAGGGGGATAGTTGGATAAGTGGAAATAAAAAATTATTTTACAAGTTTTTTAATGGTGTGAGTAGGAAAACCATTGGACAGGAGGATGTCAGTAACACGTTTAATATTTTTTCTTGGAAAATCTTGTCAGAGAGTGTGAGTGATCTGTAGATGAGGTTTTTGGCCACATTAATTTTTTGATGATGAGGGTGAGATGAGTTAAAATGGAGGAGACGACCTGAGTATGTGTGCTTGGGCTACCAGTCAGTAGAGATGGAGCCAGTAGTGTTCCGGATGATAAGGGTGTCAAGGAAGGGAAGTTGATAATCCGATTCCATTTCAATGGTAAATTTCAGACGAGGGTGGTATGAATTAAATGCAGTAAGGATCTGGGGGATTTTATCGGGATTGAGGATGAGAAAAAGGTCGTCAACATATTTTTAAGGAAGAAAATTTCGTTGTGTAACGGGGGAAGGATAGAGTCAAGGAGGTCGTTAAGGGTGATGTTTGAAATATCGGGAGCAAGGTTATTTCCCATAGCCAGACCGTTAATCTGGTTGTAGTATTTACCTTGGTATAGGAGATAGCCGGAAGTACAACAAAAGGAAAGGGACTCAAGATAAGCCGACCGGGATAGTGTAGTATGGTCACGGATAGTACCATAATTTACAAATAATTTTTATCAATTATTTGGAGGGATTTGTTCATAGGAATGTTAGTGAAGAGGGATTTGGCGTCTAAGGAGCAAAGAATGTATCCTTTAGGTATAATTAAAGATTCCAGCTGTGTTTCAGATCAAATGAGTTTTTAATGTCATAATGGTTTTGTCGGCTCAGAATTTGTAAGAATGGAAGGAGAAATTTGCTGAGCTTAGATGCGGGAGAGTTAATATTGGAGACAATGGGGCGAAAGGGATTATCTGGTTTGTGTATTTTGGGGAGGCCATAACATCTAGGTGCTAGAGAATTATAAGCAATAAGGTTGTAATATTTATATTTGTCTATGTGTGTTTCGTCTCGTAGTTTTCTTATCTGGTTATTGAACTTTTTAATGAGTGCTGGTGTGGGGTCTTTGTTGTTGTGGGTGGGTGTGTATGTGGTTTTGTCTGAAAGTAAATTGAGCATTTTGTTATTATACTCATCTGTCCATAATGACCGTTTTATTTCCTTTATTGGCTCTAGTAATAATGATATCATTGTTAAGGTTTTTTTGAAATTTCCGGATCGCTTTAAGATCTGAGGAGAATTCGAAGGAGAGGAGGGAGTCTCCAGGTCTGAAGGAATGTAGGTGGTTGGTGATAATGTTACTTACTCTAAAACGTGACAATTCTTTCTCGTCTTCACTAACAGATTGACGGGAGTCTCTATAAATTGATTCTAAATCAACTATTAATTTCGGAATGTTTGATTTAGAATCTTGAGGAGGAACTGAGAAATTAGGACCTAGAGATAACATTTTCTGAACAGGAAGGGGAATATCTACGGAGGAGATGTTATGGACCCAATTGGGGTCACTAGTTGGATATATAGTGACTTTGTCGTTGAGAATTTTGGCATTTTTGAATTTTCTTAACAATTGAGTCTTTTTTTTGGTATTTGTTTGTTGTAAAATACCAGTGAGGATTTGAGTTATTATCGTAACATCTTCTATTCTTATTCTTGTATTCTCATGGCATTGTATTTCTACAGCCCTGAAGATGGCTTACAATGTAAGCCGAAACGTTGGCAGATAATCCTTTATTAAAAAAATGCATTTTTTAAATTTATGTTTTTTTGGATCTACCTTGACCGAACCCCAACTAAAATCATCTAAGAATTGAGGAATTCACTTTGATCACAGCTTCTACATGACAGACTTTTTTTTATTGTTGTAAAGTATAATGTTAGTATTTTTTAGTAAGTTAAGTGCTTATGAAAAATATATTCTAATATTTATTTGTGTTTCACAGAGGCAGGGTTATGGTTTCGAAAAGAGCCAGCGGATGCAGTGGTCCCTCTTGGAGGGAATGCTACACTTTCTTGTGATGCTACTGGTCCTCAACCTCCCACCATCTCCTGGAGAACTGCTCAAGGGGAACCTGTCACAGATATTGCCAACCCAACCAGGTCAGCCTACTAACTTCTCATTTATTTTACCCAATATTCTCTATTTAACACCATAAATATTATTAAATTGTTATTAGATGCAAAATTGTAATAATGATAAATTTTTAATCATTTGATGACATGAATGAAAACCTCAAAATCATGTTACTTAAGTATTTCTTTATTTATTGTGTTAGTTCAGGGGAAATAGTCTATTTTAAGACAGATAGTGCCATTAATTATCGCAGTAAATAAATACAAGGGAATTGAATAATCTATTCTATCTAAATTCTATTCCCAATTTATTGTATAAAATTAATTTGTAATTAAATACCTCTACTAATACAGTATTTAAATAAATAAATAAAAGCAAAAAAAAAGAGAGTCTAACAAATAGCTGACAAAGTTAGCTCCTTCGAACATAAGACGATATATTAATCTTCTCGGGGGTTTAGACTCCCAGTAGAGTGAAGGGAGTAGAATGAATTATCTGGCTAGCCTTGGTAGTGTGAAGGTAGCATGCTTGCCCTAAAAGTAGGAGATCTGGGTTCGTGTCCCAGCTGAGGTAGTAAGATTTTTTTATTCTATTCCTTGCATTTATTGTATAAAATTAATGTGGGAATAAATACCTCAACTAATACAGTATTTAAATGTTGAAAACTATGTTTCTACCAACATTTGTACCTCATAACATGAATAATTAATTTACATAGTTCTAACTGTTCTTTGTAAGTTCCATTAAGAATATTATTAATAGTTCTCAACTAATGCATTTAAAAAAAATGCATATTAAAATAGATTATTGGGGTGTCAGGGTAACTCATGGGATCCATCACAATCCTGGTGCAGGGGGTTCATACCCTCTCTGGGCAAGCTTTTACCGATAAATAAAAACTTGTCCTGAGCCATGGATATTCAGAATGTAATGGAAACCTGCAGATTTGCTCTCCCTCCATGATCCTAAGTAAGGCGAACACTTATTTTTAAAAAATAATAGATTATTAAATATTTGTGGAAGCAAACTATTATGGATACATTTTTTTGTGTTTTTAATCAATTATAGAATGTACTAGCCTTGAAACATAAGAATAAATTTTGATGTTAGTTAATTTTTATTTTTCAGGTTGATTATATTAAAATATAAACTGTTACAGAATAATTTGCAGAACACTAAACTAAAAAGAACTACAAATTATTCCACAATAGTTTATATTCTTTGACAATTAAAAATATATTTACATTTAATTTTTATGACAATATTATTCATTACAAAAATTGTAGAAAATAGAATAAATTGATTTAAGCAAAATGAATTTCTCCGAGGTAGAAATGGTGGGAAATACTTTTGGAAATGATAGATTTTAGAATATTTAAGAAAATAAACAATTATGAAATAATTCAAACATCATAACATGCAGAAACTCTGCCATGGTTTTGTGTGTATGTGTGTTTTAAGTAGCTTTTGTGCAGAAACAGTCATTTGATACTGAAAGTTTATATTTAAGATAAAAGCATGCTCTAGATTTCACTACTAATGCCATTAAAATCAGCTAAGGCATTTTTCTCCAATTCATGCATAATGGAATTGCTAAGGGAAAGTAATGTAACATTTAATGTAGTATTTATGTCATATTTTAAATATATTGAATGATTTTATGATTTATGTCCGAAAGGTCATGCTATAAGGAGATTTTGTTTTTAATGTTGTCAAGAAAAATTAATTTGAGTTTAATTTTTTTAATATTTTTATACATTAAAGGACATAGCTTTAAAGTTTTACAATTTAATAATAGAATATGTTTTTTAATTGTGTACTTGAGATGTGTGTATTTGTGTATATGTGCATGTGTCTATATATTTATTAGTATGATGTTTTGAGAAGGTGGAAGACAAAGGCTGGCAGTCTTACGATAATTAACATTAAAGAGGATGAGTCTTACAGATGTGTTGCTTCACTTGACTCCATTGGGAAGGTGGTTAGTAGAGTCGCTACTGTCTCTGTTGCCCGTGAGTACAATATTCTTTCTATTAGCAAAAACATCTTATTATTTGTTAATTAGGTTTAAAGTTATAATAAAGCAGTTTTTATTAAAATTAAAAAAAAAAAGAAGACTTTTTTCCAACAAATATTTGTATTATTATATATTTTGATATAAAATACAATTAAAACTCAAAATATAGTCCATTGATATCAACCATCATTACCCATGTGCTAGCCACTTGCTTGATTCCTAGCTATAAATGGGATGGCTGTCAAAGAACTTTTGGACCACTATTTTATCTTCCGTAAAATTATGAAATGTTTCCCTTGAAGAAAATGGGCCATCGAAACTAGTAGTAATCATATAATGTGAAGTCTGGAATATATGGTATGTAAGACAGGAGTTCTAACCGTGGAAGTTCTTTGAACTTTTCTTTGGCTTGACGAGAAGTGAGAAGACAAGCATTTTTTTGTTAGAAAACTCCTTTTCCATAAACGAAAGCAGGTTAACTCTCAGATAACTTTGCCTACATTTCAAATTTTTGGCAGTAGAGTCAGAATTCATAGAGCATATATCAGGTAAAATCTCATGTCATGCTGAAGAGTAAGTTCGTGTAGTGCCTGTAGTAGTAGGCTCTTTTTCATTTTCCCCATGGAGAGTAGATGGTGTCTAACAGTATCTTTGATACACAACACTCCCTGGTGAGTTCACAAGTACTTGGTCGCATGGAACCCTTCTTCTTTTCTAATGTTGTATCTCCACTGATAGATTTTGTATTGGTAGGACACCTTCCCCATCTTATTTAATAATTACTCAAGTTGCTCCAGCGGTTTTGAAATTTTTATTCCAGCAATGCTTTTAAATTACAAGAATTCTGTTGAATACTGTCATGTTCTTCTTTGAAACAAATAACTAAACTGATGCTTTTTTTTTGAAGAAGTCGAATGGGATTTAACAAGCTTAGAGAATACACTAAAGGGATTATTAAGTTTTGGTAAGTATTAAGTCAGATGTTCACGTAGGCAAGTATGTTACATACAAGTATTAAGTCATTTACAGTCTGTTGAAACTTTGAATTTGAGGAAACAGTCATTTTTTTAAAAACACCTTTAATTTATTTTAAAAAATTGCTGTAAATTCTTGTCATGTGGTATCAACAGAGATTTAAGCTTTCTTAACTAAAGTTATTTGGGGATAAATTCTTTAAAATTGTAAATATCACTTATATGTTGTACTCTTACATCACTTAATGTTGTACTCTATTTCTTTTTAAAGTAAATTTATTATTTTTTAACATTAAGTACATGTCGTGTTATCCTGCCAAATCTAGCGTGGAAAAATTAAAGCCCTATAAATTAGTATAAAAAAATGAAAAAAAAGAAGAATAATATGTCAAAATTTTAGCCTTTTATCCTTACTGTATTCAACTCTTATCAACCCCATCTAAAATTCATAGAAATTTAGTTTGATTATCAACTCCCCTTCCTTGCCACCCTTATCATTTATACACCAACGGCTCTATCTCCGCAGACTAGTAAACTAAAACTCAGGTGTCTTCTCCATTTCAACTCATCTCACCCTCATCATCGAAAAATAAACATTGCCAAAAATCTCATTTATAGATCACTCGCACTCTATGACAAGACATTCACAACAAAAAATTAAACGTGTGATAGACATCCTTCTCTCTAATGGTTTTCCTAAGTACACCATTAAAAAACTTGTTAACAAATTCTATATTTTCACTTCCCAAACCAATTCCCTCTCCCAAAACAGTGACCTTACTTTTCATTCTCTCTCTTATATTCCCAAAATTTCTGAAAAAATTAAGAAATCCCTTAAAAAACTTTCCATAACCTTAAGCTTGCCTTCAGTGAAAAAACACTACTAACAAACTTAAATCTATTTACATCTCAAAGACCCACCCCCCTTTCTAACAGAACCAATGCTGTCTACAAAATTTCTTTTTCCACTCCTAATTGCCATGGTTCATACATTGGCCAATACAAAAAATTAATTTCTCTTAGACTCATTAATTACAAAAATGACAAAATTTTACTTTTTTGGATCAACCGTGAGTGATCGAATTCCCAGAAAAATTCTCTACTAATATATCAATAAGTTTATTCGAGATTTTACAATTTATGAAACATTTGTTTGTAATTTATAAAATCAATGTTAATTATTTTGTAAAATTTTTATTTTAATTTTTGTTTATACAATGTGATGGTTTTTATACAGTATGGTGTAATAATGCAAAGCCAGTTAATATGCATGCAAACATTATTATACTAAATTGATGTGTTCAAAAGGTTAAAACATTAAACATACATGAATATGATGGTATGATATATGATGATATAAACATTAAAACATATACCCGTTAAAGTCTACTTTGCTACTATGTATTAACATACATAATACCCATTCAAGTTAATATTTTAGCAGAATAGTTGTTTTTTTTTTTTTTACTAAAGATAATGTTAAATAAAATTAAAATTTAAGAATAATTTCTTAATCTAAGTTTTAAAAAAGAATAATACATACACAATGAAACATACATACACTGTAGGTAGTCTCATTTGTTTGTATAACCAATCAATAATTACAAATATGAGATAAATAAGTTTGTAACTGCCCAAGACATTTTTGGTTGATCTTTCTGAAGTTTGTGCCCAAGACAGTAAAGACAATTTAGTCTAAAACCAGCTCAAAATAGAACTAAGATGAATACTGATACAAAACCAATTGAAGATTGCTTTGATTCACTAATTGAAAGATCACTTCATAACAAAATACCTTAGAGCATCTTCTAAAGAAAAAAAAAAAATTCTTGGATGAAAATGAGTTTCTATAACTGGCTGATTTCTCTGAAAACTATATGTATAAATTTTTATATTACCCATGTGCTAGCCACTTGCTTGATTCCTAGCTATAAATGGGATGGCTGTCAAAGAACTTTTGGACCACTATTTTATCTTCCGTAANTTTTTTTTTTAAAGAAAAGAAGAACAAAGGAGAGCCTAAGGCCTGACAATAATATATAGCTTTCTTAGTAATCAGCAAATTGGGTAAATTAGTAGTTTTATGTTATAGTAATTCAGATTGTAATTCTGTATAGTTTCAGCTATATAAATTTCAAAAGTATTTATTTAACATGTTTTCATTCAATTTCATACAAAATGTTTATCTGGATATTGAATGTCATATCTTCTTCTCTCATAGATAAATGTGTGTGGTGGGGATAGCAGCACGATTAAAAATATATATTACATTTTTGTAATAATTATTTGTATTATATAACATTAGCTTTGCTGTCTTAACTAAAATAAAGTCCATTTTCTCTGTTAAGGTCTAAGTGAGGTGAAGGGTCCTCAGAGTCTTCATGTCTATCCTCACCAAACAGCTCACTTTACTTGCCATGCATCAGGCAAACCACAACCTGTAGTTGAATGGTTTAAGGATGATCGTCCTCTTGTCCTAGATGAAACTCGTATGGTCATTCTTCCTTCAGGTAAGATTAAATAAATTATTCAAATGGAGAATTTTTTGACCATAGATATTATTATTAGATGATTTTAGTTAGGGTTTCGGTCAAGGTAGATCCAAAAAAAAAAAAAAAAATACAAATTTTAAAAAAAGTGTATTTTTTTAAAACGATTATCTGCCAACATTTTTGGATCTACCTTGACCGAACCCCAACTAAAATCATCTAATAATTAAATAAATTATATTTCATCTTTTGAAAGTGCTTAAAATTTGGTTAGCTCATGTGATGAGAGACAATTACTAAAATGTTTTATTCTTAGGAACTTTGCTGATAGCTCCCTTTCTGATGGCTAAAAAAACTAATTAAAATTTAAATATATTTAAAATTGAAATATTTTTTTTTTTTATGTTTAAATCTTCTCCAAAACATTACTAGTATTTTAAAACAAAAATTATATGTAGTCCTTTGAGATTTGAGAAATTACAAAAAAAAAAAAAAAAACCTATTCCTTGTTGGCTTATTATGCCTGCAATGTATAATAAAGGGAGGGGATCGAAGGCTATAGAATAATTTATTGGCAACCAGTGTTATATGGTGATTCAGGGTGCAATCCCCACTTTCAATCTCATATCCATCCAATATTTTTATACATTTGACAATTTTTAAAAATGCAAGATTAATTTATTTTTAATAGAATGAAACTTCTTTTTTCTTCTTCTTAATTTCATACCCCACTTAAAAATTTCATGTATTTAGTGGAAATTATTTTTTCTGTGATGATTCCTTCTAATTTTTTATTTTATATGTATTTCTATTTACTACTTTATTACAAATCACCCAATGATTAATTCAAATATTGCTGATAAACTTTATTTATTTTATCCAGTGATTTCCTCTGTCTTTATAAAATATAAATAAGGAGGCAAGAAAACATGCTTTTTTTTTCTTCCTATTTTTGAGTTTTACAAAAATAAATTTCTTTCTTATTATTATTATTGTTGTTATAAATATCTATTTGAAAGAAAAACAAAATTAATCTTCATGAAATGTACTTTATTATGTGAATTGATCAGATTTCTCACTATTAAAGAGAACAATTGACAAATTCATTGATAACATTTTCATTAAAATTTTATGATTTTGAACATGGCTACTAGTTAAAACTCTGTAGTAGTTCAAGAAAAAGGTAACATATTTTATGATATTTACTCATTTATTTGTGTACTGCTTTTCATCTTATACATTATTGAATAAATTAAAAATTAATCAGAAATGATCAAAATATATCTAAAAGACTGGGATATTCAAAGAATTTTTTTTCAATTATAATTAAAGCAAAGAAGTATTTTTATTTAATCATTTCCCATCAATAAATAATAAAATAAAAGTTTATCAATTATATAGAAAGTTTTACTAATAAGTCATTGATAAGTGCTTGCCTAAAATTTGTATCATCATCTGCTTGGTAATTTTGTTTTAAGTAATATTTCAGTGGTTTTTTTTTTCTTATTTCAGGTTCTCTTGAGATAGATGAAGTTCAACTATCTGATACGGGTAGCTATCGCTGCAATGTCTCCAGTTTAGATATCACAAGGTCTAGTGATAAAGCGTTTCTAACTGTCTCTCAGGATATAGGTTAGTCAGGATATTGCATTTTATGTAATAGTCATTCAGTGAAAATATTTACTTGTTGGTCCTAAACCTTAAAGAACAATCCTAAAGCTAATTAGCTACTGTAACAAGAGTATTATATTTTCTATACTTAGTGATATACATAATTAGTACTGTATTTGATTTTTATATGATTTTTGGTACAAATTACATTTGAATGAAATAATAAGATATGTCTTCCCCACAATTATTTATTTTTTGCTCAAACTAGCTATCTTCAGTAGCTACAAAAGATAATGCCAAAGTGCAATTGATATCTTTGCAAATAATTAATTACTATCTTTGCAAATAATTAATTACTATCTTTGCAAATAATTAATTACTATTATGAATAATAAGGACGTACAATAAATGTTCAGGATTTGCTTTTTCAAAGCTTGAATTAAGCGCTGGATTAGCCGAGGGGTTTTTTGGGAACTGAAGAGTTGCTGTGGGTTCCAGTCTTGTTCTGGATAGGCTTTTATCAATAAATAAAATCTTGTTGGAGCTATGGGTTTTAGATTAGTTTGGCTTCCTTAGGTAGTCCTGCAATATTATTTCATACTGAAAATATTTGTTATGCCACTGACAAATTTTATAGGTGATTACAAGTTTGATGATACTTAATTAATATCAGCACTAATTTTAAGATTATAAAAATAACTGTTGACTGCACCGTATCCTGTAATGGCTTGAGTCAGGTAAAAGTCTGTCCATGTGTTTCGTTTCTTATAGTATGTCTGTATGCCAGATATAAATTTGTATAAGTTTCTAGATTTGTGTGTATTTCCCCCCTCTTAATTGTCATTGTATTAGTGCCTGTTTGTGTAACAGATGTTTTAGGTGTTGTTTTAAAATATGTTCAAAACACATGGTCAGGGGAGGATTTCTGTATGCATACTTCACAGCTCTGTCAACTAATTCATTCTTATATATACTTGTCCCTTTATTTTAACAAAAACTAATCCAGTTGTTTTATATTTTCTGTAAGTTATGTAAAATTCTCTTGGTTTCTTCAATTATGGGACAGAAGAAGAAGAAGAAAATAAACTTTATTCTGGGACTAACAGAGTCCCTTTGAATAACATAGGTGAATTTTACATAAGGCCTTTTCTGGCTCAAAAAATATACATTATTATAAATAAATAAAACAAAAATTATTTATAAAAGAAATAGTAAAAATTAAACAAAAATAACATTTCCTCGAGGCTGATGAGTTAATAATCTATAACAATATGACTGGGGAAAGAGAAAGAAAAAAGAAAAAAACTGTAAGCTTATAACAGGTTTAAGAAAAAAAAAAAAAAATACAATGTGGAGTACCCTTTTAAAGAAAACACCAAATCACACTTTACTCCCACTAATTCCATTACTTTACATACATATCACAAGCGCATAAAATTCATTCTATCTTTAAAAAGCAAAAATCCTAGTTAGGAAGAAAATGGAAAGTGAAGGAGCACGTCGAATTTTTGAGGGTAGGGAGTTAGTTTCAAAGGCTAGCTGCCCGAGCTAGGAAAGAGCCACAAAATTAAGCAGTTCTATAAGAGGGGGTGTAAAGATCAGAGGTACAGGATCTAGTGTGGCGTGAATGGACTGAGGAGGTGAAGGTAAGGAGTTCATAAATGTAAGAAGGAGAATGTGTGGAGACAGTATTATAAAGGAAGGAACCAAAGAAGTAAAGTCTGCGGTAGGAAGGAAACAACCACTTTAAATAACCACATTCTCTTTTCAGCCCTGAAGAAGCCATCACATGATGTGCGAAAGCTCGGCAAATAAAAACAATTTGACTCGGTCCAACCCGGAAGATGAAATGGTAAATACTTTAAATCTGTATACAGGCCGGTTACCCGGGAATTCCTAGGTGAGCCTAAGACAAACCCAATGCAACAGTTTAAGAGACGCTTTAGTCTATCATCAAGCCCACCCTAGACGCCACCATATACCACACAATAATAATCAAAGTGCGGGAGAATAAGTGAAGAAACAAGGAGTTGGTGTGTGGATCTGGGTAGGAAAAGAGCTGAGCATCGGAATTGACAGAGAGACGCAAAACAGTCCCAGGATATTTGGGAAATTCCAGGAGAGGTTCTGGTCAAAGGTTACACTGAGGTTTCTAACTGATGAAGAGAAGGAAATAAGAGTATTATTAATGATAAAATTAGGTAGGGTAGGAAGGGAGCTTACTTGGGGAACGGAACCTAATACAACTGCCTTTGACTTTGCCGCATTCAAACATAATCTGTTTTGAACAGCTCAGCTATTGATTTTGTTGAGCTGGCTTTGGATCAAATTCACAGCAGCACTCAGTTCTGAAGGGGGAAAGGAATGGTAAAGTTGGAAATCGTCGGCATAAAGATGGTAAGAACAATACTGGATAGCAGCTGGGAGGTCATTCATGAAGGAACAGAAAAGGGTAGAGGACAGATTAGAGCCCTGAGGAGGGACTCCTGCAGGAGTAGGAAGAGAAGATGAGATAGCATTTTCCTGGAATGGAAACAACTTGAGAGCATTGGGACAAGGAAGAATGAAACCAAAGGAGCGTACTGTTGAAGAAGGATAGTTTGGATAGGAGTATGGAGTGATCGACTATCAAAAGTATCAAGCTTTTGAAAGGAGTATCAAAAGCTTTTGAGAAGTCCAGTAAGATGAGGATTGTGACTTTTTGCTCTTCCATCGCAAGCTGAATATCATTAGTAATCTTCACTAGAGCGGACTGAGTGGAAAATCCAGGTTGGAAGCCAGACTGTAAAGGATTGATGAGCTGGTTGTTTTTCAGGAACAGCGACATTTGAATTTGAGTTAGTTTCTCAAGTGGTTTGGAGAGATTAGAGAGTATGGATATTGGGCGGAAATCATTGTGCGAAGAAGGAGTAGGGATTTTTCTTAGAGGCTTAACAATGACAGTTTTCCATGCTTTAGGGAAGACTTAATTTTGTAATGAAAAATTATAGACGTGGACGAGTACTGGAAGGATGACTGGTAGGCATAATTTTATAAAATGAATAAATAAATAATTTTATAAAGTGAAATTGGGGTCACTGAAGGATGGGCCATCAGGTATGGGTAATTAATATGGCAAAGGTAAGGAAGAGGCTGAAGAAAAATGAGCATTAAATGCGTCTGGGGTTGCAGGGTAAACAGTTATCCGCTAGACTTACGAAATACGATGAAGCAAGTCCCATTTAGATTTAGAATCTGGAGCAGAGAACAAAGCATCATGAAAATAAGTACTCTTTGCTTTCCTTATTGCTGATCGAGCCTGATTCCGGAGTGTCTGGTACATTAAAAAGTCATCTGGGTGCCTCGTGCGACAACCATGCCTTCTGGCAGCCTCTCGACGCATACTTAACTCACGAATCTCTTCACTCATCCATGGAGTGGTTGGGCGATGTTTGAGAGGGGTTTTAATAGGAGCATGCTTATTGAGAATGATAGGAAGATTTTTCTTGAGGAAATCGACCATGGTATCAATGGAAGCCCCTGAAAACACTAGATCCCAATCAACTGCTTTCAGGTCATCTTGAATGATCACAAATTTAAGAGGTCAGTTTTTCTAAAAGATACATATTTTGGTGTGAATATTGAGGTTGTTAAGTTATAGGACAGCTGAATGATATCATGATTGGATAGGAAGCTTAAAGGGTGTTGAGATTTTCAGAGGAATCAATGATAAAAATGTCCAGCCAAGTGTTGGAGAATTGTGAGTGATGTGTAGAGGAAAAAGGAACAGTGAATGCGTTAAGGGGAAAAAAAAATTCTCGAATATATCTTGTCTGAGGATTTTGAAAGGAAATTGGAATTAAAATCACCACAAATAATGATGTTTGATTAATAATACAGATAATAATACACAAATAATTGATGTCTAATGGGGTTTGGGAAGGGCGATAAACCACGTTCAGGATATGTTGAGAATCAATACAAATATCTATAAAAAGGAATTCAATATGTGGATTAATTGAGGTGGGGGAGCATTCAAGGATTCGGGCACGCATACTCTCATGAACATAAAGGCCAATGCCCCCACCCCTGCGATCCTCTCGATCATGACGCAGGAACGAGTTGTTAGGTAGACTTTTTTCTGAGGAAGGGATATCCGGTTTTAGCCAGGTTTCTGATACAGCTATTATGTGGTAAAAATTATCAGTTAAGTATTCCTGGAACTCATCAAAGTGTGCAGAAAGGGACTGGACGTTGACATGACACGTTTTTAGGACACTAGTCATGTAAGGGAATATGATAGGGTAAAAGTAAAAGCACTATAAGGATTCTGAGCATACACATAAAGTAATAAGGAATTGTTGTAAAATGAGAAAAAGAAAGAAAATATAATGAAAAATGAAAGCCTCTGAAATTTGAAAGTGAGTTAAAGAAAAAATTTACATAATATAACACAAATAATAAAAATACAAATTTAAAGAAAAATAATTCATATAGCAAAGAGAGCATGCGCAATGGTGGGAAGGTTTGTCCGGGCCAGCCTTTGGGAGAGCGAAGGTCACAAAGTCGAAGGCATCATCCGAAGATGTCCAGATCCTCAGGGACGTTGACTAAAACGACTGGACAGCCCTCATCTCATCGACAACGAACTCTCCCTCCTCCAAACCAGACATATTTCAATTTTCCTGCCGCTCTCTTTTGCCTGGCAAGGTAGTAGAGATGCTTGTTCATGCTACTCATTTCCTTGCTTATGTAAATAGAGGGCTGTCATTTTCTTCCAGCCTATGTGCCTCTTCGAAAAATCCCGCTTGACTTTTCTCAGCCTCACAAATTCGTCTCTCACTGACTGGCAAACAAACTCATCAGGAGGTCGTCGTGTCTTGGCCTGTTTCTCACCACCTTGTCAAAGTCCTCTGGAGCAAGTTTCAGACCGCGGCCAGCCCCCATACTCATAATCAGGGCCTCGGGCAACTCACCTCACCAGGCGCACAGGCAACCCTCGCACTTCCATGGATCTACATTTCAGCTCTTGCTCTGCTCTATTCATCACCACCTCAAACTCTATTATCCTGTTCCTCAAAGCTTTGTTTTCCTCATTCAGCCTTAAAAAGTCCTCACTCTGGGCCTCTATGCGTTCCTCGATTTTATTAGGCGTGGCATTGTCTATCTGTAATCATGTTTAATATTGATTAATTGACTGTTAATATATTAATGTTTTCTTTTATTTTGTTTAAGTGTCAATTTGTGTATTTATTCTGGTGATTTCAGGTTGGCTAATTGTTCAGTCTGGTTGTTTGTGCAATTTAGTTCTAATTTAAATTTCACTACATTTATGGGAATTAAGTTTTCAAGGTTAACAATCTGCTTACATAACTATCGGCTAATATACTTATGGTAATGAATTTTTGCTAGAACAAAAGCAGCTTCATTTGAAAGAGTCCTGAAGCCTCTAGCAATTTTAATCGCTATCTGCTTTTGACAGGGCTTCTGTCGTTAGGCCCCAAGTGGGGAAAAGAATTCACTCTGGTAACCGGGAACATCAAGAGACAGAGAAATATATGAAAAGTAGCTTTCATGATAGCCATGACCAAAAGTCGGCTGATAATAAAAAAAATCATTTCTTTTAAATTGTATTTTTCTTAGAACAACCTTGACTTAACAATAGATTCCCTACTAATAATCTATTAATAATCTCTACGGTCCTTTGTTGGAATTCCTAATATACAGGAATTACCCCTGTTCCTGAATTAGGAAAAAGCCTAGCAGTGCTGCTACTGAATAGAAAATTGAGGGATATCTTGCTGATCCATATAAAGAAACAAGATAGACTATTTTGCCTGAAGGACAAATTGAGGATAGTTAATTATAAGAATAATTATGAGAAGCTGCATAGAGTTTCTAACTATAGAAATTAAAAATAGGAGAATTTGTTTAGGTTACAGTTATTAAGATGAGCGCCATAGTCTTGTAAGAAGCTGAGAAGCCTAGGATATACCAATTGAAGATATAAGAAGGACACTATCTGAGAAGGAATTGACATCACTTGATTCCAGCCCTAAATTTTGTCGAGAAAAGAAAAATTCTCAAACAAATACATCTGATTGGTCTTACGGTTTACCAGTTGCAACATCGGTGCCCTGATAACCAGTATCTTTAACAATTTAAGTTTTATTATTTAAATTTGCTAGCATTTTATTGGTCTAAGACTGTTGTTATTTCATTTGAAGTTAAATTAATAACAGTGTGCATCAATGAATTCAAATAACAAAAACAAGGTTAATTTTGTTTCAGAGGGTGCTAGTAGGTCGATGCCTCCTGACTTCATTGCAACTCCTCTGCCTACTGTTGCTGTAGAGGGTGCTAATGTGACCCTGGACTGTGCTGCCAATGGGAATCCCCGCCCTGAAATCAAGTGGCTCAAGGATGGTGACTTCATAGATATGGCGTTAGTCTCTTTTAACTAATGTTAAAATAGATTTATGATTTAAACATTAGCTGAGTTTCTTTTTATAATCTGCAGAACTTTGTGCTATCGTGCCATTTTTGTCTTAGTTATTTTGCTAGTCACCCTTTAATGTTCTCAAATAATTTCATTGATTTAATTTAACACTTGGGGTTAAAATGACTCTATTTGGTATAATATAATTTATTTGTTATTTTTTTGCCTTTGTTTTTATAAGAAAAAATTCAAACCTAATTTTTTAATTACCTAAACTAATTTTTTAAAAAAGTTCATCATGCAGTAGCTGCTTAATTTAAGCAGATTTCCTATGTTTCTTTAATAGTGTAAATAAATAAGAGTAAATTTTGAAATTTAGTTTATAAGAGTAAATTTAGAAATTTAATTTTTAAGAAAAGAGAGCAATAAATATGAAAATATGACCACTATAGTTGGGTCTAAATAGGTAGGGAAGGTTTTAGGAAGCACTCACCCATTGTAGTTCCATTCACAAAATTTTTTTCTAAATAAGGTTTTTTTAGAAATAAAAATATTAAAGAACTTTAGAAAATTATATTTTAGACATTTAAAGTTCTTTAAACTTTTTCATAATTCAAACAACTATGAAGATATTATGATAATAGATTTTGGCCTCCATTTTCTCCTTCAATTTTAACCAAAATGAGTTTCTTTAAGTATTTGAATAAAAATACTGAATTTGGTTTCAATATTTTCACAAATAGGGTCAATCCAACTTATAAAATTAAATTCTTAGATATGTATATGTTTTAGGAACAATGATTAAAGTTTGTTGTCCCCCCCAAACCCTTGATCCTCCTCTACTGATTTCATCTATTATCAACTCATCTAACTGCTTACAAAAATGAGGTTAAATAATAAATTTGGCTCTTATTAGATGTGAGATTCACTTACATTCAAGTACAACCATAAGTTCAATTTTGAAAACATTAAAATACTACATAATGAAAACATCACATATAAAAGAAAAATATTAGAAACAATATGCATTTTAAAAAAAAATATAATAATTCTGTTAATTTCAAAACTGATATAAATATAATAGGAAATTTTTATGCTGGTATAATTAAAAATGATAAAACAAATAAGGAATGTATATGCTACAGAGAACTTTTTAGAATAAATATTGGGTCTAATATTTTAAGTAATTAAATAGAATAATGAGTAAATTAATAAATATAGACATAACAAACAAGAATAAAAAGCATACATTATAGATGAAAGGAGCAGTCCTAAAAATGACCTAAGGGGGTAAATAAAAAAAAAAAAAAAAAAATAAGATAATTCTTCAAAACAAATTTTAAAATGTAGACAAGTGCTTAAGCTCAAGCTTCTTAAGCTAAAGAAAAGGCACATGATATTTAATATGGCAATTAGGACAGCAAATTGAATGTTAAGAAGGTAAAATCAATTTAATCAATTATACTTTTCTCATTTGAGTTATAAAAATACAAATATTAATAGATATAGATGTAATTAAGGAAATACAAATTATTTAGCTATAATTAATTATAAACAATTCATGAGAGGGAACAGAATAAAAAAAATCTATCTGTCCTCGCCAGGAATCGAACCTGGATCTCCTGCTATCCGGGCCTGGTATGCTGACCGTTACACCACAAGGACCAGCTAGATATCTCACTCAATTCCCTCTTCACTAGCGAGAGCCTAACTTACGAGAAAGACGAGAACTTCGTCTTAAACTCGAA
>KZ808164.1:98779-142968 GCA_000696205.2 Oncopeltus fasciatus | reverse complement strand
TTTTTAACAAAAGTCTGTTTTGATCTTTATTTTTTCATAAAAAATGTATTATTTGTTCTTATTTAGTTATCATTATTATTATTATTATTATATCATGCACTTTTTTTTTTTTTTTAACTTAAATGGGAACTCAAGTTTATTTCTCTTTATTTTATTTATTATTTCTTTTGGCCCCACTCCTTCCCTTTCCTTCCCAGCAGAAGATCTTGATGAGGTAGTGGTTACATCTACAGAGAGCAGTGGAAGATCAGAGACAGGAGCCCCTCAGCTGTTGGAGGCAGTAGAAGTCAAGCCACGCTTAGTGTCACTCCGTTGGAAGTCTCCATCAACCCCGGCTCATGTAGAGATAATAGCTTACTCTGTCTTCTACTCAGAAGAGAAATCAATGAGGTAAGCAACTTTTATGTCCCACAGATATTTAGAACTAAACACCTGCTTGCAATATTGGCCAATTTCAACTGAACAAATGTGCTCGTGGATTTACTACAAGTCATGTACACATTAATATCAATCTCCCTATTGTTTGATCCTGCAGTGATCCTTAGTACACCTTGACCATTTTCTTACCTAGCCCTGCCTTCTTATGCCTGTTTGACCCAATGTTTCCTAAATATATATAAGAAGAAAAAAACTGAAAAATCATGGTTCTCCAAATAAATATTAAATTATCTCTTTATATCTTAAGGAAGCATTGAACAAAAAAAAAAAAAAATACTGGTAGAAACATTATTGTATGAAGAATGATGCCATTCTCAAAGCAGCATATTAACTACTAATTGAGATAATCTAGTATAAACATAATTTATAATTAGTATTTTGGCAATATAGGATCAGGTTCTTGGGCTATAAACAGCACGGTTATTACGCCCTCACTGTTGAGTTTTGTTTAAAAATAAGTACTTGTTTTCCAATTCTTTACAGTTTAGATTGTTTCGATTTTGCAGTTCTTATATTAATACCAAGTTTTGCATATAATATTTATTGGACAACATTGAATAATGTCCAGATAAATAAGATAAGATGACTTGATCTGGTTGAGGAATAGATTATGTTGTTTCTGATTCAGACTCTGTTATAGTGTTTTTTGAGAAAATATTTTATAAAATTTGGTTTTCATCCATGATGAATTCAAATAATTGCTTCAGCACTTGGCTTCGTCGAATCTTGTCATATCCCTTTTCGAAGTCAAAATATATCCCTCGATAGCTTCATTTTCTTCTATGAAAATGTTGAGTACTTTGGCTTCTAACATAACGAGATGGTTCGTTGTTGATTTGCCTTTTCTGAATCCGCATTGGGCTGGAATTAGGAATTGAGTGAACGAAAGGAGTACTCGAGTAACGACAGCTTGGAGATTGGTATTGATGTTAATGGGCTCAGAGTGATATTGTTTTAAAAACGGCTGTCAAAACGCCCCCACAGTCTTTGTTTTCTGAAATTTTCTTTTTTCTACGTATGTTAAAGTGTTTAAGTGAAGGTGCTAGATGGTTTCAGTTGGGTTTCTTTAACACATACGAAAGCTGGATTTTCATAATTCAGTAGAACTTCTAATTCCTCGAATTGGGTTAGGACACCTTTAAAATTCCAGATGATAGCCATTGCTTAGTAGGTTTAGTTTTCAAACTGTATTTTAATTGAATGCTTGAGGTAGTTAAAGAAGTAGAAAATATAGGATATTTAAATTTTGTAGTGCAAGAGGAGTTTGGACAACTTGGAGATAGAATTAGAGCACATAGTTGTGGATATGAATATACGTAGATAACAAAATAACATATGGATAGTAAACAAGCATAGTAGTATACAAACATTAATATAAAAAATTCATTAGATGTATATAAGAAACTCTTAAAAGAATCGTATATCATGAAATTATAACTAGAGCTGGATAATAATAAAAACATTAGAGGGTGAAAATGAATTTTTCTTCTTATAGTAGGAAGATTGAAGACACAGTAAAGCCAAGAATAATATTATTATTAGAAGAATTGGACATATTAAGAGATTTAACAGGAATCTCTCTCCCACTCTCTCTNAGCAGAAATTTGATGCTTGTATGGCTTTAATTAGTGTACATAACTACTTGAGTTAAATTCATTGTCATCTAAGAACAATATATGTGTGGATATATATATATATATATTCCCTTTTTTTGTTTTTTCTACTTTTTTACTCTTTTTCCTCTGATTTTAGAGAATTTGGTGAGTCTGTAGGAGATTTGGGAGGTGGTTTACGGGGTAGGGAAGTATTGCACTTGCTAGAGGTGCGGTGGGGAGAGGGCTTATGGGCTGGCTGGGTAGTGTCTGTTAATGTACAGTAGTTGTTGGAAATGGCTTGAGGTGAGTGACAGGAGGGGAACAGGGAGCCGGCCTATGATTAGATAGCCCCTCCACTTTGGCTGGCAGCATTTGGCAGGTTTCGTTCTGGTTATCAGTACTTGTATTTACTGAATGTTCAACTATAATATTATTCATAATAAATGATGTATCTGTTTGACTTCCTGTGTCTACGCACTCCTTTTTCCTCTTTAGTGCTTCTGCAAATGATTTATTTAATACAGTGGGATTCTGCACAAAATATTGGCACCAAGCAACATTGTAAGAAAGTTTATTTTTAAACTGAACTGTTTTTATTCATTTTTCTTCTATTAACCGGGGGCAGTTAGGGTCAAAACTACTGTGCTGGCCTAAACAATTTACACAAGAGGAAGATTGTGATTTGCAAGCAGTGCCTGTATGCTGGTCCTCTGCACACTGAGATATATAGGATTTTTGTTGCATTTTTCAGTTCTGTGACCCTAGTTAAGACAGGTTATGCATCTTAGGAGATTGGGCACATAAAGGTGAGTTTTCAAGTAGAATCCAACTTTTACAATTTCAGGCAAATTGGGTAAACTAAATGTTAATATATACATATGGATTTTTTTATCCATACCAAATTATTCTTTTGACTGATTTCACATTTTGTTCTTTCAGTTCCTCTAATATATTTTCCTCATTCAGTTCATCTAAATCTGGAGAGTAAATAAAGCCCTTAGACTCATTTAGTGTATCATGGGGATTACAGCTATTGGTATTTCACTACCTATAATTTTTATATTTAGCAGTTTTCACAATGAGCTTTATTATTGCTCTCTATTAAAATTGTCCCGTCTTTTATTTTCTTAAAATTTTTAGGTTCTCCTGCTGATGATTTTATTATTTCGTGTATTAGAAATGAGGTGACTTTATTTAGTGATCCATTATCTGTTCGTTTCATTATTAGAAACTTATTAATAATTTCATTTTTTTACATTTTCACTTCCAAATTGTATATGTTTGTTAAATTTAAGGAACCTTTTTTGTTTAGTTGCCGGTGGATTAATATCAGGAGGTTCATTCCCCCCCCCCCTTTTAAGGTTTTTATTTCGAGTTGTTTACTGTTATTATTATTCTGGTTCCCTTTCCATTTCTTGTAGAAAACTTAATGTGGGATTACATATCTCAATTAATTTTATTATTTAAAAAAGAAATATCAGAATAAATGAGAGTAACAAATAGCTGACAATTTTAGCTCCCTCGAGTATAAGACAATATATTCATCTTACTTGGGGTTTCGAGTCGAAGTGAAGTGTGGGGAGTTGGAGAGATTATCTAACCTGCCTCGGTGGTGTAGGGGTCAGCATACCGGCCCGGAAATTAGAAGACCCAGATTCGTTTGCCAGCTGAGGTAGTAAGATTTTTGTTCTGGCTCCCTTTGTATTTCTTGTTGAAATCAGGGAGAATTTATAATCCATACCCTGTATATTAAGTAAAATTTGTGCAATGATATTAACTTAAGATCTGTAATTATTAAATAAATGAATCTCTATTAAAAACAGGTAGTTGGTATTAACAATATTCTAGAGAAGGACTACTGTGAAGTCAGTATATTCAATTTGCTAAATGGTGTAGCATTTTTTAAAATGCAATAAAAGTGGATTTTTTGTGAATCTGACAATATCAACATATTTTATTTAAGTGATTGTACAGCATTAAATTTATTTCATACACTCTAGTTTTAAATTGGAGAAAGCATGATCCATTTAATGAGAATTGTATGTTTCCAAGGATTGTTTAATTAAATTGGGTACCTGAGGGAAAGGCTGTGAATCATTAGAACTGCTTAGACCTATATTTGTAGTTTACTACTTTCTGCAATTGAATAAGTTTCCTTAATTATGAAAAATTGCTTTTTAGATCCTCAAGTACCTAAAACCTTGGCCTTACTATATAGCTTAGCTAGACATTTTCATTCTATCCCTTTGTTAAACGTACCTTATTCTTAACTTATGTGACATAGATTTCTGAAGGAAGTTGCCAGCTATTGAATTTTTTCAATCTTTGAAAATGTTTTCTTTACTTTCTATATTTCTACCTTACATAACAATATAAAGATTATTAATATATGTTTTTCAAGTTTATTCTGTTTACAATATTTTAATTATCCAAATCCTTATTTATTTTAGCTGAGTTTTCTATCAACCTTTTTTTTTTTTTTTTGTTATGGTGTATTTTTATTTGCAAAATGATGATGCAAACTTATCTATAACACTATAAATTTTCTTAAGCTTTGTATTTGTTTCCAACTAGTAATTTATTTATTGTTTCACAATGTTGCAGAAAGTTATGCATGTTATATGAATCAGAAACTTTTTTTTAAAAATAATTAAATTATTAACAATTAAAAATTGTTATTTTTTTAAAAATCTTTATTATTCCTGTAAACTTCTGATCAATTTTAAGTTGTAATTATGATTTACTTCAGGGAGAGAGTGGTGAATACATCGAGGTCTCGACTAGAAGAAGCTAACATTGCTGGCCTCAAGCCTAATACCAACTACACATTTCGAGTAGCAGCATTGAGCCGCAGTGGAGTAGGGGTAGCTTCTATCCCTCTCTCAGTTGTTACTGCTCCAGAGCTAAGTGTTCCTGGCCCTCCTCGAACTGTTACTGCCATCCCAACCACCACTAGTATCGTTGTGTCCTGGCTTCCTCCCACCCTCACCAATGGACCCATCAAACTCTATAAGCTCTATTACTATGAGGTACCTCTCCTTCATTAGTCTCTTTTTTTTTTATTATCTAATTTAATAAATTTTTATAAGACATATTTATTATAGCGACATTTATAATTCTCATTTTAATAAATTTGTATTTAACAATATAAATTTTAAAATACTGAACACATTTTTCTTATAGTGAAAATGTAAAGCAACAGATTGCTAATAATAATATCTAGGCAAATTGAATGAAATTTTTAGAACTATAACTGAAATAATAAAAGACAGAACAAAAATTTGAAAAAAAAAAAAAAGAAGAGTTTTAAATACTGTATAGTTGTGGTATTTAATCCCACATTAATTGTATACAATAAATACAAGGGAATAGATTAAAAAATCTTACTACCTCAGCCAGGACATGAACCCGGATCTCCTGCTTTCCGTGCAAGCATGCTATCCTTTACACACTTTGTATTCCATTCCTTTGCATTTATTGTATAAAATTAATGTGGGATTAAATACCACAACAAATACAGTATTTAAATAAAGAAATAAAAGCAAAAATACGAGAGTTTAACAAATAGCCGACAGCTCCTTCGAGCATAAGACGATATATTCATTTTGGGGGTTTAGACTCCCAGTAGAGTGCGGGGAGTAGAATAAATTATCTGACTAGTCTCGATGGTTGTAAAGGATAGCATGCTTACCTTGAAAGCAGGAGATCTGGGTTCGTGTCCCGGCTAAGATAGTAAGATTTTTTTATTTCATTCCCTTGCATTTTACAAAAAAAAAAAAGTTTTGTTTATTAGTTCAGAAAATAATAAAATATTGAAAAATCAAGAGATTTATAATTATCAAAAATTTTAAATATAAATTTGTAGCAATTTTTAGTTTTGTTCCCTTACACTAAAAATTGTTAAAATTCACGTGGGATTAAATACCCAAAAAAAAAAATTTTTAAAATTATAAATTAGTAGATGTTTTTGTTGGGGTTTGGTCAAGGTTGATCCGAAAAATACAATTTAAAAAATGTGCATTTCTTAAATTGTATTTTTTTGGATCAACCTTGATCAAACCCCAACAAAAAAAAAAATCTACTAATAACCTCTATAGTCAAAATATTTCATCAAATTTTTGTCAGTCTATTATTGTTATGATATTAGTTGTGAAGAATATTTCTTATTCTTCATCTTTGTTTGATTGCTACAGGGGTGTCCTTTTGTGTGAATGCATTTGTGTCTTACTGGTATAGAGCTAATAATTCTTATTTGTTTTAATTGGCATTCTGTATTTGAGGTTTATTTCTTAAATCAAGATGTTTTTTAATGTTTATAATCAGAACACAAGAAGGAGGAATTTAAAAGGCCATTAATTTAGGTTAAATAAATAATTTAAAAATACAATATTTTTTTATTGTTATTAGCAAAAATGCTAAAAAAATATTTACTTTCTAATTATAATTGTTTTTCTTTTTTTTCTTATGTGAGGGAGAGGCAGGATACATATAGTAATAAAAATATAATGTGCCATATGTAATGTCTCATGTCCGTCATTCTGATTATCAACCACCAACTACAACATACTATACTATGAATAAATTTAAGTAATTTGATTGAATTTGATAAATTTGTTTTCATTTATTCAGTCTTCAGGGCTATTCCCAGCAAATTGATTTAAGACACGGGTATTCTACATATGATGACCACAACTCCCTAAATAGAAACATAAACTAAGGAATATTCAAATATCGAACAAGTTATTCTTTAATAATACACAGGATTTTAAAGTAATTGTCTACTTAATAAAATTGGCTAATGTAGTATTCTCTTACTTATTTACAGATTTATTAAAACTCATGGCTCTCATTCAAAATTCAATTAAGACTTATTTTTACACCCTAATTTTTTAATGTAGACTAAAAGGTGGATGTTGCATATTCAATTTTTCATGTTTAGGTGTGTTAGAATACATATATAAATTCTTTTTAAGGGTTTTGTACAGTAACACAATCATTTTTTAAATAAAATATAACTTTATTCAAGTAACTTGAAACAATTTTGAAGTGTTAAGATTTATTATTTCTTTATAGTTACAGCATTACAGGTTTCTTATTAAAAATGCTTCAATTTTGTATTTATGAATCATAGCAAATACTGTTAAAGACTGAGGTACCAGACCCAGACCATCTGCTTCCTCCTGCCACCACTCTATTTAAAAGAGGAAATCACATTTTGCCAGAAAAGCTCCTGGATTCATCTAGGCCTGCCTAAGCCCTTCTATACAGTTATATAAACGGCTCACCATCTACCGCATTGGGCCCAAGACAGTGAAATGTTAAGTGACATTAATTAATAAGAGCAGTAGGTTTATGTGTTATTGGTCATTGCATGTATACTTATTTGTTGTTAATATATTAACTTCAACTTATATTTGTATTAATTTATTATTGACACTTAGTCCATAGCAATACTATATTTTAACTGTACATGGTTGAATATGCAATATCTGAGTTCCCTTCTGCATTTATAATTACTTTTAGACCGTTATATTTGTTATTATCTATTATTGTTAATAAATTTATTTATTTTGTTTTGACTATTAGTCAGAGACATCAGAAGAACACCATATAGATACTCCTGAAAATAGTTATGTAGTGAGTGGGTTGAAGAAGTACACAGAATATATTGTGTGGGTGACTGCTTATAATGATAACGGTGCTGGTGCAAATTCTGAAGAACTTTCTGTCCGCACACTTTCTGACCAGCCTTCTGGCTCCCCAACTAACATCACTCTCGAGACACTCAGTTCCACTGTAAGTAAACATTAAAAATTAATCTTCCAATTTAAAAAGATATATATGTCTGAATCATTAAAATTATGCTTATAATTGGACTAGAAATATTTTTATTGTTAATTATTGTAGGACGTCTTGTGTATATTTATTACAGAGTGTTATTGTGCGATGGGACCCCCCACCAAAAGATGAATGTAATGGAGTGATTACTGGCTACAAACTAAGGTACCGAGCAAGAGATCGTAGGGGAGAATCCAAAACAGTCACTACTGGTGGAAACCGGAGATACTATCTACTAGATAATCTGGACAAAAGCAGTGTAAGTTTAGCTTTTAAAAGGCATGTTCAGTTTCTACTTTTTACCTTTGTGCAGTCTATATTTAGAGAAAGATTTAGTGAAAAAAAAAAAAAAAAAAAAATCTTCCACTCTACCTCTTGATATGATAGTTCATTTAATTTTTTTTAAGTGTGATAAATTTCAGAGATTAATAAGACATCATTTAATATTTGAATATCAAATATTTATTAAACAATATGAAGACATGTTAGTAGTCACACAATCACATTAGTTTGAAAACCAAATATTAATTTTTATTCTCTGAGAAATAATCAGGGTTTCGGCCAGGATGTGAAAAATAAAACACTCCAAAGTTATTCGGTAATTATTTTATTATATTATTATCAATAAATGGTAATAATGGAATTTTTCCATTGAATTATTTGGAAAATACTGCAATAAGCTGAAGAAATGTGGCCTTAGTCCCCCCTATCATTAGCAGTAGGATTGAGATTAATATGCACACATTCTGTAAAATAAAGCTTTTCTTAAGCAAAGGCTTAGGGGCCAGTTCAATAGCTTGATTAAAAGCAGGTGTGTAGTTGTTGCTAATAGCATGAAGGGAGAGGACCAAAGAATTCATACCATGATTCTTAATGCTGTATTGGTGTAGTTTTAATCTTTCATTAAGATGATTCTTTATTTGGCCAATATATGAAGCCAAATGATTTTTATCTGAACATGGAATTAGGTATACAACATTTGACTGCTTGGAAGTGAGTATAGGATCTTTCAGAGAAATTTAAAATTGTTGTAGTTTATTATTGATATGATGGCCTAAATGTAGGTTCTGCATTAACACTTGAGTTGTTTTATTTTATCTGTAAGAAAAAGATTGTAGGTTAGAGAGCGATAAAGAGTTCTAGGAGTAGGGGAGGGGGAGTGAAGAGGAAGAAAAATTGTCGTGGGGATGGAAAAATTTTGAAATTAGGTTTTTAATTAGAGAATTAGGAAAACCATTCTGGGAAAGGATTTTGGTAATACATGTAGATGTATTAAGGTGAAAGAAAGGTTCAGATAAAGAGAAGAATCGCTGTATCAAGTTTCTGATGACGTTGATAATTTGGTAACTGGTTTGTCTGTGTACTGGTTTTGAAGGAGGGATTTGATGTGGTTATTAATGGACAGGGTAAACTAGGAGTGGGGTCTTTGTTTAGAGACTTGTAAGTAGAGTGTTAGTAAGCAAAAAAAATTTCTTTTTTTTTATTATTANGTAAAATAAAGTTAACGTTATCACATTTATTTTGCTGTAGTTGTTGTGTTTATGTTTAGATATTTTATTTTTACTTATATAACTACTGCTGAATTCATGTGTAGCTTCTGTAAAATATTACCTAGTAATGTAACTACTTGTTATTTGTTTTTGTTGCCTAATTGTTTGGTTCCAAAAATTTTATTAGGTTCAAATTGTATGTACATTTGCTATTAAATTCTTTAAAATTTTAGGTTTGAAAAGCAGCATGTTTATATGTGATTTGTTTTTTTATATTACATAACTTACGAGAACGTTCTTCTCGTCTTTCTCGTAAGTTAGGCTCTCGCTAATGTAGAGGGAATTTAATGAGATATCTAGCTAGTCCTTGTGGTGTAACGTCAGAATACCGGCCCGGATAGCAGGAGATCCAGGTTCGATTCCTGGCGAGGACAGATAGATTTTTTTATTCTGTTCCCTCTCATGAATTGTATTCTTTATTTTATGGCACCACCACTTACAAGCCTTGCAACCAAAGTCTTGCAACCAAGACCCCACTCCTAGTTTATACCATTATTACTATTATTCATTATACAAACGAGCCACAATATTGAATGTCAGTTTGTGTCTCCTCCTATTATTATTCCATGTCAGGAAAAGAATTGATTACTCTCTTTAGTATATCAAAATTGATTTCTCCCTGTTTACATCAAAATAGGCAGAGACAAAGATATTTGGCACCTTATCAACTCTAATCTGTACAATGGTAACATCTGGGCTAGAGTAATCACTAAAAAGTATATGTTCTAGTTGTTTATTTTTGATAATGATAAGGAAAGGGATCTTTGAGGTTAACACAAAACTCTAAATTTTGAATATAAATGGATTTTCACACCTATATGGTTCTTAAATTAAAAAGATGTGGATATTATGTCTGTTTATGTATTTGTGTAATACTGCCTTGGATTTGTGAGTGTTGTGTGTTTAATTGTAGTATGTTAAATGTGTTTATTTCCTTATTCAAAGTTATAGGCAGAAAAAATTAGATGTGTTGTGTGAGTGGTATGTCTGTCGAGTATTTGTAATTGGTGTTAATAATGAGTCGTTTTAGAGCAATTTATATAATGGACAAAACTTACTGCAAAAAGATTTTTGTTTACTCCTTAATTGGGTTTATACCAGGTATGCAAGTTTAAAATGTCGTTTTAATTCCAATAGAATGCGCTCTTAGCCTATTGAAGGATTTGCTTATCTCTAAACGCTATTTTGTTTGTTAGTCATTTGTTTACAAAAGTCAGTTGTTTTTAAGTCGTTTACATGGACGTATCATACCTTTCTTTGGTGTTAAAAATGTCTAATTTTAAGCCAAATAAAGAGCATTTGCGGCATGTCATGATTTTCTTATTTAATCAAAAGAAAAAGGCATCTGAATGTCATCGAATTTTTGTTGAGACTTATGGCGATCTTGCTCCAACCGTCAAGACATGTGAACGTTGGTTTCAACGTTTCAAACGTGGTGATTTTGATGTTACTGATCAAAAACGAGAAAATCGACCAAATCGACTACGAGCTTCTCAAGCCCGGCAAAACAGTCAATACCGAGCGCTACCGACAACAAATGATCAATTTGAGTCACGCATTGATCGAAAAACGCCCAGAATGGGCTCACAGGCACGCCTAAGTCATTCTGCAGCATGATAACGCTCCTGTACATTCAGCCAGATTGACTAAGGAAACGATTTCTTCGCTTGGTTGGGAACTCCTACCCCACCCGCCGTATTCACCTGACCTGGCGCCTTCTGATTATCACCTCTTCTCATCGATGGGACACTCATTGGCGGAGCAACACTTCAACAATTTCGAAAACGTACGAAAATGGCTCGATGAATGGATTTCAAATAAAGATGAAGCATTCTTTTGGAATGGTATCCATATATTGCCCGAGAGATGGACAAAATGTGTAGAAAGCGAGGGCCAGTACTTTGAATAAAATATATTATACTTTTTTTTAAATTACTGTGTATATATTTTAAGAAATAAACAACATTTTAAACTTGCATACCTGGTAATAGTTGTGTATTTTACAAATTAAACGAGTTTTTTCTTCTCTCTTGGGGCATTCCGTTGTTGTGTGGTCCCTGGATCAGGAGCGCCTGGGCAGGTAAGATTACTTCTACAGGGCTTCTCAGCTTGGTTGAATTTACTGCAGTTCTGGCACACCCTGAGCAAAAAGAAATCTTCAGGCACACAGAATAATTTTATTCTCTCCATACGCAGAATCTGCCAAATTTTAGAATTAATTTTCAATAGGGCATGTCTATTGGAGACTACTTTTTTAGTTCTTTTTAATGTAGAAGTTTTCATTTTTTTTCCTTTAATAATTGTTCATTTTGAAAATGGAAAAAAGTGGAAATTATACTTGCTTTCTCTGATATTCTTTTTGAAATAATAATTTGCTAGCCTTTAGCTGAAGTTTCAACTAAAATTGTATTACCAATACTTCTTCCGGGTTCAACCAAGTCTTAGAGTTTTTAGGGGCCAAGCTTTCGCACATCGTGTGATGGCTTCTTCAAGCCTGAATGGAGAATTCTCTCAGAAGAAAGAAGTATTATACAGTTGTTTCTAATTTTTTGGTTTTGTTTACTTATATGCTTGGCATACATTAGATATTGAATGTGTGGGTAAAATAAAGTTAACGTTATCACATTTATTTTGCTGTAGTTGTTGTGTTTATGTTTAGATATTTTATTTTTACTTATATAACTACTGCTGAATTCATGTGTAGCTTCTGTAAAATATTACCTAGTAATGTAACTACTTGTTATTTGTTTTTGTTGCCTAATTGTTTGGTTCCAAAAATTTTATTAGGTTCAAATTGTATGTACATTTGCTATTAAATTCTTTAAAATTTTAGGTTTGAAAAGCAGCATGTTTATATGTGATTTGTTTTTTTATATTACATCTTTAAGATAATGAACTCATAAATATAATTTAATAGATTATAAAAGAAAAAAAAATGAGTAACTGTATATCATTGACATATGTCCAATAGGTGTACCAAGTGAGGCTGTGGGCAATGACAGTTAATGGGACTGGTCCATCTACTGAATGGCATACTCTTGAAACCTATGAGAATGACTTAGACGAGTCCATTGTACCTGGCGCTCCGACCTCCATCAGAGGTAAGTTATTGAGAGCCATAATTTATTATTATTTTACAAATGATGATCAAATATTTATCATTAAAAAGGTAAGTATAGTACAAAACTAAAAGCTAACAAATGTTGAATCACAAATATTGGATTCAACATTTATTGGTTTTTTACTATATTTAACTTTGAATAACACAAATATTAGAATAGTAATATTACATTATTATTCCTTCTCCAAAAATTTGAAAAAATCTAAGTATCAATTAATTAAATTAGGTTTTTTAAATGTGAATAATGTTATCACCGAGGTAAGAGTTGTATTCTTGATGACTTTGCTTAAAATTAAAAAAAAAAATGTATTCATCACTCCTAACCTGTGAATAGACAGAGTGATTTTTATTTTATTGAATGTCATCCAGAGATGAAATTCCTAGGATTTAATTTGATAATTAGAGACCCTTGATTGCTAATTTAAACCATGAGATTTTTTCTTTAAGTCAGTCTCTTTTTCTTAATTTTTTTTTATTTCAGTAAAAGCAGGCTCTGATTCTATAAACGTGATGTGGTCTCCACCAATGCAGACCAATATCATGGTCCGCTACTATAGCATAAGCTGGGGTAAAGGAGCTCCTGGGGAAAAGACTGAAAGAGTTGATGGAAAGCAGCGGTACTTTGTCATCAAGAACCTTGGTAGATAATTATTTACCTAATTATCCTCGTATTGAAAATATTGTGATAAATATAACTAGAAAATACTTGTTTTATGAGATCTTGAAGTCTGTATTTTTAATACTATGCAAGGAACTTTATATTTTTCTTTCACTTGGTTTTTGCTATATCTCTAATGTTTATTCTGTAAAGAATAATTATTTCATTCATAACTAATCAATTGTATTGAAATTATAACAATTTTAAACAGAAAGTTTGAACTGATTTTCACCGAATTTGAAAAGTTAGTTTCATCTGCCCCTGAGATGAGGTACTTATTAGTATGATGACACAATGCTAAGAGAATTAAATTAAAGATTAAACTCTTAAAATAGCTATTACAATCTCAGATTTTCTCACAATGAAAATGTGTCTAAACCTTTATTTTTGTTCTAATATAAGTTATTCTTGCACCTCAATAATTTGTATGCTAAAAATATGATGTTCACGTAGGCTTCGTCGGTCGTCAGATGTATTTACCATTTCATCTTCCGGGTTGGACCGAGTCAAATTGTTGTTATTTGCCGAGCTTTCGCACATCATGTGATGGCTTCTTCAGGGCTGAAGAAGCCATCACATGATGTGCGAAAGCTCGGCAAATAACAACAATTTGACTCGGTCCAACCCGGAAGATGAAATGGTAAAAATATGATCTTCAAATTCAATTTCATAATTTATTTGAGTTTGAGCTGTAAATTTGTAAATATAAAAATTAAATTTGAATCGTACAGGGAGCTAGAAAAGAAAACTACCTCCTAACTACTAAGAGTTAAATTTTAAACACCAAAACACTAGGTCACACATGAGGTACAATGGGTAAAGACAGTGACTACTTTATTTACACTTGCATTGTCATAAGCTTATGCAATATCATAAGCTTTACAAACTGTTGTGAAATTATTTGCATCATTTTTTTCTAATTACTAATAATCCTCAAAATTTAATCATTCTGTTTTGAAAATCGCCTGTCAATAATAAGTTATTACAATATTTTCCTTATGTGATATGTTCTAAACCTTTTTCTAAACTGTGTGTAGCAGATTCTTGAACATTTGGCAGTCCCATGCAGGTATAGACAAAACTGAGTGAATTTTTTTTCACAACTATGTGCTACTTTTTTTATTATTAAACTTTTATTTATTTATTACATTCTGTTAAATAAAAACATTTTGTAATTTGATCTTCACAATGAATTAGAAATGACATTCAATGTCAATCACATGAGGAGAGAAGATGACCAATGATACCACTTTGAAATTATTTACAGGATAAGTCTTCAGGAGGTCACGGGGCCATCTTTGTTTGAGTCGTCGGGGGAGGAGGGTTGTAGGGGTTGGAGTTGGAAGACAAGGTCTGTGCTAGTAGATTAGGATAGTATGGCAGTTTACAGTGGAAAAGGATTAAGGGGGAAGAAATGAAGTCTTGAACAAAAGGAATATTAAAATTGTAGTGAACAGAGGAATCGGATATGTAATAGGGAGCATTTACGATTTTTCTGAAATGGATTGAAAGGTCTGGATTCGTTGGCTGTTAGAAGACTTGGCGGCACCCCAAATTTCTACTCTGTTAGTCCAGATTGGTGGTAATAAGGTTTCTATTGTAAGATTGGATTTCTTATTCATGAGTGTATAGAAGTCCATGTCGCTAATTGAGTTGTAATCATTGTTTTACAGAGTGACTATTCTACATGTGAAAGAGAGAAATTGAATTAGATCAAAAGCAGAGAATTATCTTAAGTATTCCATTTTTTATTTCTTGATTGCTTTCTCATATTTTCCCCACCAGATGAAAACCATGGAAAAGTGTTTTAATATATTTCTATTGGCAATCATAATATCTCTTTGGAACATGACTAGTGTTATGTCTTCACTTAAAAACTTTTTCCTTATATTCTTTGGTTTTCTAATCTATCTGAACTATTGTCTAAATAGATTCATTGTAATATTATAATTATCACTATTATTGAATGACTTGAAAATTCTCAAGAAAGACATGGGGCCTTGGGCATGCAACTAATATCAGTTTTGTTAAAAAATATAATATAAAATCACCTGATCTGTGCCAGGCTTTTAGTGAAATTGTATGAATTTATGATTTCTTCTGTGGGTGATATTGAGTTGCCTAGATTTCAGCATTTTTCTTGTTGAATTGTCTTTAGTTCTGTATTCAAATAGAGAGTAAGAGAGGAAATCAAGATACTGTGGGCAATATCCCTCTTTGACCGTATATCTTAGGAGGTAAAAAAAGGTGTTATGTTCCTGTTTCCCAAACAAGCTTCATTTTTAATTTTTTTTCATCGAGTTTGTGTCTTTTACAAATTTTAGGTTCATTATTTGAGGCTAAATAGAGATAACCTACTCAGTACAGACTAAGTAAATTTTCCTAACAATTATTTCATTTATATCTTCCAAGTTACTGAATTTTAAATTAATCGTATAGAATTTTTTTCATCAAAAGCTTACTTCTTGAATCGGCAGGTTTGAATTATATCCTTTTCAGAAACAAAATCTGAATTGAAAATATCCAAAATGTGAATTCCCTCTCCCAGTTGATCTTTCAATTCGAAGCAATGAGGTCAAGTCAATTCCCCATATAATCTAATTAAATTGATAATATTTGCTGCTCAGTTGACTACCATTGTATGCCATGATGTCAAAGTAATCCTCTTGCTGAGAACTGGAATTATGATTTGTATTTTCTCTTATTTCTTTTAACAACAAATAAATAAATACAAGGAAGAAGTTAGTTCAAAGGAACTGTTATGACAGATATAATTAGAATATACCAAAAAGATAATAAGAAATGAGATAATAGAAAGACAAAGAAAAATATTGCTTACTCATAAGCTTTATATTTTTACATCATCATAATTAAGAACATTTACTTGATAAACTTCCACTCAATTGGAAGAAAGTTTTAACTCGAGTTTTTTTTTTTTTAGATTAAGGACTAGTCAATGTTATCATTTGATATAGATTCTTTTTACTAACAAGCACCTAAGAAAATCCCTTAAATTTTATGCTTAGAGCATGGCTTTTTCAATCTAGTACAGAAAGGCTTTTCAATTTTTGTGAATTGAGAAAAGAAAGATAAGTTTATGGAATGTCCAGGTCAACTTCTTTCTTACATTTAGTTTCTTAAGCTTAATAATTTGTCTCCTTTTGCACTCCTTTTTTTATTTTAGTATTTTAGATCTAGTTTCTTCGATCTACATAATCCTTTTTTTTTTTTTTTTTTTAAATTAGGTAAAATATAATTTTAATGTCTTCTAATAGTGATGTATGGCTCTTGCAGACCCCAAATCTGACTATGTAATTTCTCTGGAGGCTCAAAATGAAATGGGAAATGGACCACCCATCTATGAAAATGTGAGAACTCATGACAACAGTGCTGAGGCTGAGTCTGCCTCTGCCCTAATTCCACCTGTGGGTCTCAAGACTTCTGCCCTCTCCTCCACCACTATTGTCCTCTTCTGGACTGACAGCATGCTTGGCATCAGACAGGTATTCTAGTAGTCTCTTCTTAGGTATTTATTTGATTTTGGTTACTGGAAAAATCTTACTTATTATTCTTTAACATAGTAACAAACTATAAATTTCAGCTTGAAATACAATTTTTTTTTTTTGCATATTTTATTTATTTACCGTCAATACTTCTAAGCCAAGATCTAGAAAAGCTGAAGCAGATTCGTAGACCAGCTTAGAGCTTATGAGACTCTGGTAGAGAATTAGCATACATTTTGTATCTCCTCCCCAAGTTGATGAGAGTACGGAGTAAGGACATAAAATGCATGCAGCTATTAATTATAATCACCTTAATATGAGGAATCCAGTTGATGTGCTTGTAAAATATGAGCCTAAGATATTAAAATGAGTTTTGATATTTTAATCCTTTATCATTTATGTAAAGTAGTGGTGGTTTAAAAATGGATCTTTTAGCAAAAAGGATGCTATAGGATTTTTCTATTGAAATGCTGAACCCAAGGTCAGAGAGCCACTGAGAGATTGTGTTTAATGCCTCCTGTACCGTAAGTTGTATTAAGTCTATTTGTTTGTGTGAGGGGCTTAATATAAAGTCGTGGGTGTACAGTATTGCCTTTGTAGGGGCCTATACTACTTTAAGAACTTGAAGTGGGGGAGAAAATAACTTGGTAGCAAGGACATTTCCTTTCCATAAGCCATTTTCTTGTGTCATTTAGTTGGAATAAATATTTTTAATTTTCGTGAAGAATGGTTTTGAGCTCATCAGCTTAATTATGAAATATAATATTTTGCCATTAATTTCAATTTCTGTTAGCTTGTCGATAATTAATCTTTTCCAAATGGTATCTAACACATTTTTTATGTCTAAGAATACATTTTTTGTTTACTAGAAAATCCATAATTTATGTTTCATTTTAATTTGACAAGATTGTCTCATGTGCTTATGCCTTCGTGGAATCCACTTTGCCACTCTGGCTCAATTTCTTTATACTCTAATAGTCAAATGATTCTTTTTAGGATTTTTTCAAGTAGTTTGGCCAAGGAGCAGTTAAGGTAGATAATGAAGCAGCTCCTAAATCATTTGGTCTGTCTTGTTTTTATAATAGGTATCCATATAGACTACACTGTTCTGGCAAACAGTCGGTTGAAAATATTCTGTTAAGGAATTTATGCACTCTGGATTTACTTTGAGGTGTGCAACTGATGCAGATATTGGCTGGCCTAGGGGTGGAGCCTTTCCTACTTCTCTAGGCTTGAATGAATTCCACACAAGAAAAGGGACGATTCATTGGGTCTAGCAGATCTATTGTAATATGGATGGGTGTGGCTTCTCTCTGATCTTTGTTTTCAAGAACTTTTTTTTAATATTAAGAGGAGATTGTTTGAAAGTGTAATGCAAGATGGTTGGCTATATTTGTTGAATCAGTAATTAGACTGTTGAGAGTCTATAGAACTGTTATATTATTCTGTACATTGTTTATTCCTTTGGTTTGTAAAATGAGTTCTAAACTTCCTTAATAGGTGTGAGGCAGTTGATCTTGAACATAAATTCGATTAAAGAATTTTTTTATATTTAAAAAAAAATTTTTTTTGCATATTCTTTTGATTACAATATATTATATAAGATGATGGAGCAAGGGTGTCGTTTAAAACATCTGAGGGGCCAATTCCTGTTATTGGTAGCTCTTTCACCCTCAGCATTCCACCAAAGAACAATAGGTCTTATTCACACTTGGTTTTTGGAGTGTACATTTCATCAGCTAATACAGTTATTAAGATGATAACGGATAATAGGATAATAGCGGATAGGGTTTAAGAAGGTGACATTGAGTTTCTATGTCTATATTTTCTAGGTCTTTGAATAAGAGCTCCTGATACTTGGACCAGTCCGCATGTTTAAGATTCCAATGGCTGATTCCTGGAGAGAATGGGTGTCTATCCCAAAGTGAGAATAGGATAGTGTAGTGGTCAGAGCCATCATGGTCTTCTGCTATGTTTCAAGTAAGAATCGTAATTAGGGCTGGACTCTTTAGAGAAACGTCTATGTGGGACTCCCTGCTGATGGCTGAGCTGATGTGTGCGGGCTTATCTTTATAGAGAACTGTCTGTATATGAGAAGAGGGATGGTCGAGTATGGTAAATTATCAGAGATCAGGATACAAACACCTCCATTGGCAATTAATCCATTAGTAGTCTTTTCTTACTATACTTAAGTCTAAGAATAAAATCGTGTGTACATTTGAATCTAGATTCAGAGATACACACAATTTAATGTAATATTGGCTGGATATTTTCAAATAACTTCTTGAAGGTGTATCATATTATGATGCAAACCATTGATATTCCATTGAATCAAATTAATAGATTCAAATATATATTTTTTTCCATCTAATATGATATACATATACGTACATAAGTACTATATAAGACAACTTATAATCATGTATATAACATATTTAAAAATGATAATTAATATTGAGTTTGTCATAAGTCGGTAAAAGAAAATATTATAGGTAATAAGAGTCGTTAAAGGTAATTTGACAGACTTTTCAGGTATGTTCTAAGATTAATTTTTGTCATCTCTTGTTCAAAATTGTTCAAAGAAGTTGCATAATTTAGAAAGGATGCTTCTTTATATATCAGAAGAAGGGGAAATTTGTTAATGGGGATTAAGCACACAATGCATTGATGTTTCGAGAGGATGACTACCTTGAATAGGAATAATTATTCCTTATTATTATAAAAATTATCCTAATTTTGTTCTTGAAAATAAAAAAGGTTGAGGTAAAAATAATATAACTTGGATGAGGACTGTAGGAAGTTAAATTTATTTTTGCATAGTGATGTAGCCGGTGAAGTAAGATGTACACATACATACTCACATTCAGTCAAAAATATAGATATCTCTACACACATATTCATGATCATGTATGATAACATGTTCATGAATACTCACATATATGCACAAACACTAATAAGCCTGAAATATTTTACATATTTTTGAAAGGTAGCCATTTCAATATGTGTTATGTGTTCATCTATTTGGTTTATTGTAGTTACCTTTGTTGGCAGGAGAATAAGACTGGTAACTCATGTATACTTCAGAGTACTAATATTATAGAATCACTTTAGGAAGATCTTTTATATGTGAGCGATGGGGTTTGAGGTTCAATTTTTGTTGCAGACCTACATCATCAGTGTATTGAGTAGGTGAACATATATATAATGTTGATGAGAGTGCCAATTTGTTCAGCGAGTGAAGATACAACTGTAGGTAGTGAGGCAATTTTTTTTCATACAGTTGTCTTGGTGGCCTTAGTTGATGTGGTGGCCTGGGGATTGGTTATTCCTAAACAAGAAGTTGTTTCAGGTTTATTTTTATATTTGGGGCAGTTTCGGTCAAAATCTGGATGCGGAACTTGATAAATAAAATGCTTGCATTACATTTGTTTGTCAGGAGTCACTTCATTATTTACCACATAATTTTTTTTAGGACAATTTTTACTAGAGTGACGATAATTGAAACATGAGTAACATAAGTATGGGTTAGGTTCATAGGGCTATACTCTACTTGTAAGTCAAATTTTTTTTTTCAGGTAGTTGGCATCTCTCAAAAGTTAGTGTGAGGGTGTACACCTTTTGACCCTGAACTCAATTAAGAAGCCTATAAACTTTAATGACTCCAAAGTGATACAAAATGGTTACCAATTCATCTTCAATAGCAGTTATGGACTATTAATTTTATAAGTCCATTGAGACTATAACTCCCTTACAATAATTTAGTGTTGTGTGGAGAGCAAAAGTTACAGTTATATTTCGCATTTTAATAGGTTTTTAAGTGGGAACTAAATATATAGTAGTCTACCCATTTTTTCTGAAAAATGATGACCCTCTCCCATCAGGGGGCTTAAGAAGTAAATAATAATAATATTGGCAAAAATAAAAGAGAAGTAACAACAACAACAATAATCATAATAAGGGTTTAAACTTCCCTACCATAAAGAGAAATGGCTGACAATGAGATAGTGCTAATTCCCCGAGCTCAAGATTGTGACCTGTACACTAGAGAGGCTCATCACAGATTGTAATCTGTCTTTATTTTAAATTACTTTATTTATGATTTGTTATTAATATAAAATTCTAATTCTAACTCTGAACTTTTATTATTAGTTACAAGTTTTACTTTTATATTCTGTTTTGCAGGAAATTGCAGATCAACGATATTATGTTGTAAGATACAACCAGTTCCAGGAAGATGCTAGTTTGGTGAGATATAGATTCCATAACTCAACAGGACTGAACTACATGATTGAAGACCTCAAGCCCTTCACCACTTATGAGTTTGCTGTCAAGGTTGTCAAGGTAATAATATACAGTACCTCACCCAGATTCAGATTTCTTAGCTGTATGCTTATTCCCTTATTGTCTGTTTCACATCAGTAATATTGATTGAATAAACTAGATTTTGCTCATTGTACTGTGAGGCTCTTGGGGATGAGGTAAGAAGGGAGGGAAGAGGATGAGGTACATATAGTGATATTTATGGACTGAGATAAATTTTAATATTATGAGATGAATTTAAGTTTAAGTTTCATTATTACTTAATTATAAAAAATACTCATTGTACATTCAAATAACTCCACAGCTTAAAATAATAAAGTCAAGCAGAAGATAAGGAAATTTCCCGTTTCATTATTGATGGACTTAAAAAAGAGTAAATGATTAACTTGCTTTTTGAAATATTAAAGAAAATTAAGGAAAAAGTAAAAGTCATTGAAAGGGGCTCTCAACTGGAAGGAGTGAGGTTACAAAAAAGAGATGAAAATTTTATGAGTGATTTTTTATCAAGTTGTGATTCATTGCATTTTCACTGTTGGCCAAATTATACTTGAGCTACCAAACTTTAAGTTTTGGAACTATTATCCAATTTGTTATCAGCTACATTTTTTTTGGAGTTAAAGTGTGTTCTTTGCTTTACATTTTAAGAATATATTAACAACATGTCCTATGTTTGGTTATTCAAGTGTTATTTAGCTGAAATGAAGAGTTTTTGACCATAGAGAATTTTTGTTGGGGTTCGGTCTAGGTTGATCCAAAAAAAATACACATTTTTTTTAAATTGTATTTTTTTGGATCAACCTAGACCAAACCCCAACAAAAATGCTCTACGAGCTATTTAGCTGATTTATAGAAGTTTGATGAATTAATGCTTTGCCAGGTTCTGTAGTCTTCATGGGCCAAGGATGTCTTCTCAATGACAAGAAAATTAAAATAGTTCTTGCATCATTGTCATTAGAAGAATTTGCTTCATACTTTTAAAATCAATATTATAATTTTGTTTCTAGGGTAAGAAGGAGAGCGCATGGAGTATGGTTGCAACCAATGTAACCAAGGAGGCTGCTCCTGGTTCCCCTCGGGAACTAACAGTCAGTGAAGATGAGCCTGGTATCGTCATCCTTTCATGGCTTCCTCCCAAGTTTCCTAATGGAATTATAACTAGTAAGTATGACTTTTCTAATAGCTTTTATGTAGACTTCTCAGAAGTAAATCTGCAATTCTAGGTGATCACATTTGAAGTTGTGTATTCAGTATATTTATTTATGATAATACTGCAAAAGTATCCTATTTCCACCTATTGAAAAATGTTCTTTGGCAGGTACTCAACTGATCAATGAAGAAGATGAAGGGGATCGCAGACTAAAAAAAAATACACATTGTGCTTAGTGAATTTAATACATTTTCACTAGTCTCTTTTAAATTAGTAATTATTCTTAGTAATATGATTGGATTGTTTAAGAGTTGTTTCCTTGAAGATAATCTTTAAAACATTAAAATTTTAAATTAAAAATTAATCGTCGAAGATCAGAACAATCTGGGCAGGTATGCTACCATTACACCACTGAGAGAGATGATAATTTCTAGTTTCCTCACTATAATAATTTCACTTTACTACAAGTCTGACTCCCAAGCATGACAAATATATCTTCTTGTACTCGGCAGAGCTAAAATTGCTAGCAATTTATAAGTCTCTTGTTAGGCAAAGGGCCACTATCTGACATTCAAATCATGATGATAATTGTGGTAAAGTAATCCCTCATTTCATTATTAATATGTATGGTAGAGGGAGCAAGAAAAAACACTCTACCTCAGCAATAGTAGCGCACCTGCCCGGAATAAATCAAGTTAATAATGAAATGTGTGATTACTTTACCACAATTATAATAATTTTATAACATTTAAATTCTATAACATGGTTCATATTGGTTGGCCATCAAGAAACTCATGTGGAAATGGACAAGTTTTCGGCCCGGGGGCGCAAAAAAATCAGAATAACGCATTATTTTATTTTTGTAAGCCAATGTTTCAGCTTACTGTGTAAGCCATTAACAGGACTAGTGAATGAACAGAGGGATCTCGATGTGAGATAAGTAACTCCTTTTTCTTGGGAACCTTATAATTATTTTTTGCCTCCTAGCCAAAAACCTGGCTATTTTTGCGTGGGTATATTCTATAAATTTTTTTTTTTTAAATTATGCATTAAGGAAGATAGTTTAGGGTGTAAGTTTTATTGTTAGATGGGCCCTCTTATTTGTAAAACATTGAAAACAAATTCAGTATTCAGATTTTTCATTCGGACCCTTGAAATAATAATTTATCATTAAATTCTGATAAAGGAAAGGGTGGTTAGTGTTGGACTGCTAAAAAGTCTGCAAAGGTTGGTTGGAGACCAAAAATTTGTTATCTTAATATTTTTGTTGTAATTTGAGTTATGAAAATATTTGTAGTACATAAACATTATAGGTGCAAATTTAATTTTCCAATATTTATGTTCTGTATATGAAAAATGCATGTTAAGGAAGAAATTTACTAGTGTATATAAGATGGGTAAACATTCCCCCACTCTTACTTCCCAACCAGTCCACAGCAAAGCTTAGTGATCATACCTTTTACACTCATTGTTTTCATTGGTTTATAAATTAAATGTCCTCATTTATTCTTATTTACGTCCATCTTAAATGGAACATGGGAAATCTTTTTAGACTACTGCACAAAGACTTTTTAATTTTAATGCAAACACTTAGGGTCATGATGAGAAGAGTAGTCTATGGACAGCCTTCATTGTAAACAACAGTCAACAGGCTTTTATTTCTTAACAAAACCTACCTTTGACAGGGCTTGAATCTGCAGAGCTATGCTTTGGAGTCCTAAACTCAGCTCAGCTGGTGCCTTCAAATTTCCTATGATTAAACATTATTAGACATTTGGGGGGGGGGGAGAGTATTTATTTCAATACTGTTCAATAGAATGTTGAAATATTCAGAAGATTTATAATATAGATAATATATAGATTTAATTAGTTGATAACTCATTTTAAAGTCTCATTGAGCACATGACCACATCTCTGTTTTCAGTAATTCTCTATTCTTAAAATCAGTATATTGAAGATTTCTTAGATTTTGGTATAAATAATTTTATACATTGACTGATAAATAAAATTGTTTCATGGTCTAGCCAAAATTACTTTTGGCTTCACAAATTGCTTACTGATGGTGTTTTATCAATTATATTATTTTTTTTCAGACTACATAGTGTCTTACACAACTGATTTGTTGAGTAAGGAAAATAGCTGGGTGATGGAGATGGTAAAGGGTGACAAGCTAACCACTGTCATCAGAGCTCTTCGTCCATCTACTACCTACTATTTTCACATCAAGGCCAAAAACAGTGTTGGATACTCAAGCACACCTGTAGTATCCCTTACCACTTCTTGTAAGATTATTTTTCAAATTATTTTTTATTATTTTATATGTCCCCCCTCTTTTTCAGAACTATATTGTCATAAAAAAAAATGACCAGATCTCAGTCATCTTTGTCTCATTTTTATTGAACTATTTTTGTTTACATTCACTTATATTTTTGTAGATAATTTATTTGCATGTGGGTAAAGTGCTTCTGCTCCAAGTTTAGAATTGGAGGTATTGATTTTAACAAATTTCTCTCAAGGACTTGTTGGTACTCATGACACAACTCATGAGAAATGTCTTCAGTTTCTTCGAATCTTAATTGATTCTACTTTAGAGATATTAAAAATATGGCCCATTCAAATATTTGTGTGTGTGTGCATATGCTTCTGTATAATACACTAAACGAAGGGCGAGAAGTCTCTCCCAAAAAAAATTTACTCATTCTAATTTTTTCTTTCTGTGTGTTCACTACACTCTTTCCCCCACCTGTTCTTTTATATATATATATATAGTGAAATCCCAAGCTTATGGCATTATCTCTTCTCAATGGTCCTTCTGGTAATGGGTTCAGTCCCTCCCCTCCCCCCTCTTTTCTCTCTCAGATAATGTAATATTAGTGACCTTATCTTTTACTGTTATTACTCTTTCTGGCTTGTTAGATCATAATTTCCATTCAGTATTTTGTATGCTTATATTTAATGACATATGAGAAATCTGCCTAGTTTCAGCTTATTATTTCACTTTCTGTTTACTCCTTTAAATGATAGTTCCTTAGACTGATGGTCTGAACTATCTGAGAAGCTGCCACAGCACAACCTCCTGAGTTCTCCCTAGACAACGATAGAGCTTCTCAGAAGCAAGTGGCTGAATAATTATTTTAAGACAAAAATATGCTTAAGTGTGGTCCTAAAGGAAGTCAGGTAGACCTGAATGAATCTAGCCTATTTAATTAATTTTTTTAAATTCAATGTGTTTTTTGGATTGTTTCAGCTGGATCGTTGGTCTCTGATGGAGGAATTAAAGGTGAGGTCAAATCATAGATGTTATCAATAATTCAAGATTTTTTTTTATAGAAAAATATTGCAACTAATAACTATAATAACAGTAAAAGCTTTTGTCATTGCGGTATTCAAAAGCATATCTCCTAATGGCCAAGTTGTCATGGGTTCTTTATTCTTGCGTTGCACCAAAAATGGAGCTTTTCACTTGTGTATAGTATCATAACAATCTATAATCATAAAAATATTTAAATAAAATACAAACTATTGTTTTTGCTGTTTAGAATAATTTATATACTATTAGCAAAAAAAAAAATTCACCCAATGACCACTTCTAGGCTAATGCATTTGCTACTTAAATCAAGTAGGTATTAAGACACGGGAGTTCACTCAAACTAGCATTATGGATGTGAAAGAGTTCTGTACTTTTAAGGAATTATTTAGTGCAAATTAATTTTTAATAAAACCTAAGGAATAAATATCTTTATTTATCTAATTAATATCTTAGAACTATTGTCAAAGTTTAGTGTGTGTTAGAACTATTGTCAAAGTTTATTGTCAAATACAGAAGTAGTATTGAGATATTTTTATGAAAGATATTAAATAAAAAAATATTTAATGATTTAATTAAGTATTTAATTTTGAGAGAAATAATGTAAGTGAAGTACAATGAAAGACAGATAAATGGAAAATGCAAGAGGGAGACTGTGAAAAATGCTTCTACACAAATAAAGAATAATTTCAGTACAGCTTTAATTTAATACCTTCATTGCCCACTTGTTGCACAATGTAATTATCCAGTTTGTTGTTTTTTTTACTTATTTTTATAAAAGTAATTTTATTGAATCATAATCAACATTATTTTACTGATAAAATAACATTACTGTTTTTTTATGTACAACCCGCCAGACGGGTTATGAGCCACATGGCAATGTATATCTGCCTTGTGAGTTGTGGGCCATGGGAGCTTCAAATAATTAAAAATAATTCTCAAAACATTGACATGGATCATTTGGCCAAGTAGAACAATATATCTGGGTATTCACATTTCCCAGTTGAGTCCTAGCAGTATTTACGTAGTTTACATACATTTACTTCCCTTTTTCATCCTTGAATAGATGCTTCGGCTTATAAATATTGTATGGCTTCTGAGGATGTTGGATATTTCGACATCCTCCAACCATCGCATCTATCATGGCTAGGCGGAAGAGATCCTCAGCAATAGTTATACAAGAAATGAGAATTTACCAGCATTATTTGAAAAATGTCCAACCCCAACTTCTTGTACCACCTGTGGGTTTTATGGCATGCATGATAGTATGTTATTCATATTTTTATTATACTTTGATATCAGCTTTGGTTTTTGAACTCTCAAACCTCTTTTGTTGTTTCAACAAATTCCCCAAAATATTCTGAAGTAATTGCTAACTCATCCCTTTTGTCCTTCCATTAGCTCACACGTATCCCTTCACTTGTGTACATTAAGATAACTTCTGCTTTTGTTAATTTCTTTTAAACAATTCCAGTCGGATTTCCTTGGTGATTCAATTAATGTGTCCCAGTATGCAGGGTGCCGTATACAGTAGTCCATAGAGAGTTTGTGAATTTTCCCTTCTTTACCAGCTAGTAATTAACCCACAACTTTGTCCCGGTGCCTCCAAGAGATTGGTAGTCAAATCAGCTATAGAGATCAAGTTTCTGAACCATCCCGTCAGGTTCAGGCAATAAATAAAATTTGAATCCATGCTTATTTTTTATGTATTGGCAAAATTGCATTCGGCCCCTCCACAAGACCATTGACTCGTCCAATGACAAGTTCTTATCTGAGGAATAATCCTCTTCCATACATCTGTTAAAAAATCCAAAGAATGAACAAATTTTAAAAATATTGTCACTTTTATCATCATCATATTGTAAAAGTTCTAAATCTTAAGCAATATCTGTTCTGCGACGTGTATGTTTGAAAAATTAGTGCAATAATTCATTTGTTACCATAAAGCATTATCATGCTATGATTACAAGATATTTAAAAAAAAAACAACAATTAGGTTCTATTTTGGTTTAGGGAAGCTGAGCAGTACTGGGATGATTGCTGCAATCGGATTTGTCTCTGTAGCAGTTGTTCTTGGAGCTATTCTTCTCTTCATATTTTGTTGTCGGAAAGCTCCTCGCCAAAATACTCCTGAGAGAAATAAAAAAGGGTGAGCTTCTTCTTTTTTTTTTTTTTTTTTTTTTCACGTGTAAATGTATGTCATTTTCTATAATGTATAAAAGTTGTATAATATACCATATTCATGTATGTCATAGAAGAGATTTTCAGAATCAGATATAACGCTACAAAAATATATAATTTAACTAGATGCTTTATTCTGAATTTGAAAAATCAAATTATTATTGTTCAGTAATATATTCTATATTTGTAACTAGCAAATTTTTCATGAATTGTTGTACAATGAACATATTAAATAAAAAACACTGAGTAAGGATCAAGTTCTAAATTTGTTAGGTTCTGAGTGTGACACACCTGAGTCAGTATGCAAAGTGGGATTGGCTGTGAGTTAACCCGTTCATCTTTAGTATTTTTTTCAGTGAAAGAATGAAACCTTTTCTAATATGACAAAAACATGAGATGGAGTAATGAGTGGCTGTGAAATGCTGTTTTGATGGAGAAAATGCCAACATTAACTCCAGTAATGCTTCAAACAGATTAAGAGGATGATGTTCTTAGTAAAACATGTTTCTATTAGAGGTTTTCACGTTTCAAAAATGGAGAGATGTAAATTGAAGATAAGATTTGTTCAGTGCACCCCTTATTTTCAAAAACAAACGATAACATTGAAAAAAAATTAAATTTTTATGAAGACCATTGCTCTGTGAGATTCTTGAGTGGCATGGATTTTAATTCAGAGCATTTTATCCCAATTTGAGAAAGGCTCCCACTAAATTGGTCTCTCGCCTTCTCATGAACAAGAGAGTATCTGCTTCAGACCTTTCTGCCTGAGTTGCAATTCAGTTCAAAGAAGACAAGATTTTATTAGAAGGTCATCACTGGCAAAAAATCAGAATTTCAACAGCATTCATTTTATAAAAATGGTACTGATGATAAGAATTAAGGGTTTAATTTGACTTTAAAAAGTTGAGGGACTTTAAATAGTCCCATGCCAAGTCCTCTGAAGCTGAATAACGATGAATATTTTAATTATAGAAGTATATTGAATTGTAATACTTAAGTACATTTTAAAACAAGTTGTAAATTTACCGTTTCTTCTTCCGGGTTGGACCGTGTCAAATTGTTGTTATTTGCCGAGCTTTTGCACATCATGTGTTGGCTTCTTCAGGGCTGAAAAGAGAATGAGAGTTGTAAAACTCTCATTCTCTTTTCAGCCCTGAAGAAGCCATCACATGATGTGCGAAAGCTCGGCAAATAAGAACAATTTGACTCGGTCCAACCCGGAAGATGAAATGGTAANTCTCATTCTCTTTTCAGCCCTGAAGAAGCCATCACATGATGTGCGAAAGCTCGGCAAATAACAACAATTTGACACGGTCCAACCCGGAAGAAGAAATGGTTAATACATCTGACGACCGTCGAAGCCTACGTGAACAAGTTGTAAATAGGTCAGATGAGCCTTAAATTATAATTTATAGAGATAGTTTATGGGGTATCTTAGTTAAAATTATGCTATTGGGTTAGTTCTTGCCTCATTTCTGGCCTATCTGAACCATTTAAGCCTTCATAGCCTTAAGCCCTTGTCCTGGCTTTTAGTTATATAATATATAGTTTGATATTCTAATGTATAATAATAATTTTAGTAATTTATTAATGGGGTAAATTGTTTTCAAGATTTAGCTATTAATTTCCTTTAGACAATTGTTCAGCATTAATTTTATAGCTTTCATACTTCTCAAAAAAAGTACACTCCAAAAATTTCATTGAATATGAAGAGTTAAAATTGTTTTTGAAAAAACCACTGAAAATAAGCCTAAATATTATGCTAATAAGGTTAATATTTTGCTAATTTAATGTACAATACAATATAAGTGGTTTTTTCTCATTTAGTGTGATAATGAGGTGTACCACTTGTGCACAAAATTGTTATGTATTGACAACAGAAATTTGATTTCTTTACATTTGAAAGGTATAATATAATGCTCATATAGATTTATACAATTTGACTCAGAAAGATTTTGTACAAATGTAATATTTTATTTTTATACTCTTATTTCTTTTAAAAATATAATGAACTAACATAATGGCTATAAAAGGTTGTTTCGTGAATGAATAACTTATCTTCTATGTTAACTTCAGTTTATTTGATCTATCAGGTTTTTTAATCTAATGTTACCTAAGTATTTGGATTCTTCTTGAAACATTTTGAATATACTGCTTTTTGTTGTAATAAACATAAAAAATTGGCTCATAGTGCAAATTTGCAACTATAAGTCCAAGCGTGATAAGACAAATGAAACTGTTAATTAACAAATTAAGTAAATTATCTATAATTAAGTTAATTAAGTAAATTATCTATTTTGCTGCTACAGACAATCATTAGACTGATTTTAATCCAGGTATTTATTTGATTTTTGATTGAATTATCCTTCAAGTTCATAGTCAGTCAAAGGTTTGATCTTTACATTAAGACACTTTTTTAAGTGCAACATACTTTTAGTGCTCAAAAAATAGAGTTATATTTTTGTGAGCGCAGATATTGTAGCTTTAATAATTGTTCTATGAAAAATTATTTCATTTTGTTAAACTGTATGATGTTCCATACTGTATGTATATGCTGCAGTTACTATTTGTCATTTCAAGAGGTTTTTATCTCTAAGCTTAATCTAAACAAAATAAATTTTGAATTTGCAATACCTAATGCTGAAATGAATAAAACACAAATTTAAATGTTTATTTCAAGTAAAAAATAAGAAATAATTTTAACTTATCCTCAAAATCAAACGTTATATTAAAATGTGAAGCTTATAACTATAGCTTATATCGTGAAACAAGATAATATATACTTCCTTTTTTGTTTCAATAAAATTTATTTTAGTTAAATTATTTTTTATTTTACTTTCTCTATCAGTAATAATATTTATACAACCTCAAATTTTACCTCAAAAATAATATATCGATTTTAAAATGTTCACCATACTATAAAAATAAAAATGTTTACCACTCTTAAACAGAAGCTCATTTTTTTTATTGAATTATCTCTAATAAGGACAAACACTTGAAAAAGTTAACTCACTGAGGAAAATCTTAAGATGTCTGAGGATAGATTGTAGGAATGGATAATAATTAATTAATAGAACTGGTTGTAAAAATATAGAGGTTATAAATATTGATACTATATTATTATTAAAGATCTATATTTAGCTTGTTATTCCAGCTGTATACAGACCTCCACTAATAACAAATATAATTTAGTCGAGACAAATGCATATAGGCTCACATGTTTATTGATTCTTTGCTTTCTAGGTACAAAGCAGGGACTAGTGGGATAAAGCCACCTGATTTGTGGATACACCATGACCAAATGGAGCTAAAAAATGTGGAAAAGAACCAGGATGGTGGGGGTGGAGCTGGGAGTGGTGGTAGCCTACCCAGGGATTCCTCTGCACACCCTGAGAAACACCATCAGTATATGGGTAAGTTTCCCTTCATAAGTGGGGTTATTATATTTCTTTGAAGTTTTATATATATATATATATGTGTGTGTGTATAATTTTTTTTAAAGGAAATTTTCAAACTTAAAGCGTAATTTTTTCATGATTTTTAGAATGTGAATTAAATATAACAATGATTTAACATGGGACTATTAGAATAAATGAATGATAATTATAACTGTAATTTACTGTTTATTTAAGTTTGGGAAAATTAAACTGAGATTTTTTAACCGTAGAGATTATTAGTAGATGTTTTTTTGTTGGGGTTCGGTAAAGGTTGATCAAAAAAGTAGCATTTGGAAAATGAGTATTTTTTGCTGACGTTTACATTGTAAACCATTACATTGTAAGCCATCTTTAGGGCTATCATGAATGCGAGAGGGGACATAGTGCCACTTGGATCACATGTTCATGACTGAACATGTTTTCCAGATGACTTTTTAAATTGTATTTTTTGAATCAACTTGACCGAACCCCAACATAAAACTATCTAGTATTATGTATGTACAGTTTCTTCTTCCGAGTTGGACCGTGTCAAGTTGTCGATAGTTGTCGAGCTTTCGCACATCTTGTGATGGCTTCTTCAGGGCTGAATGGAGAATGAGAGCTTTCTTCAAATCCAGGGGTACTTATACCCGGCGCGGTCCGGTCCTTGGGTGAAGCCTGCCTTTCCATTTGTTGATCCTGTCTTCCGGCGGCTAGTCTCTGGAGTAGTCAGGTAGCTGGTCACTGATTGGCTGGATCTTCTTGTTGACTAGCACTGGTTTCCAGTTCTTGCTGAGTCTGTATCCGTCTTGTCTTCCCTGTTGATATTCTTCCGATTTTTTGTTATTTCGATGGCTTTTCTAATGGTCCGTCGATAGTAGTTGCTTTCCCGGGCCAGTACTGAAGTGTCTTCGAATTTGATGTGGTGGCTGGTGTTGGCAAAGTGTTCTGCTTGAGCTGACCTCTCCGTTCGTCCGTGTTTGATGTCTGCGATGTGTTCTTTGATGCATGTGTTGATGGTCCTTCCAGTTTCGCCGATTTAAGAAGTTCCACAGGAGCAGGGAATCTTGTATATTCCCGGAGTCCAAGCTTATCCTTTGGTTTCGGAAGGATGTCGGTTATTTTTCTGTCGGTGCTGAACGTTGTTCTTTTCTGGTGATTCTTGAGTATTCGGTTGATCTTCTCTGTTGTCCCTTTAACTTAGGGAATAGTCACTTGTCCTCGGAATTCTTCTGCTTCCCGCTCTTCCCTGTTGTGTTGCCTATTTCTCTTCCTCTGGACCTTGTCTATAGTGTTGCGGTCGTAGCCATTCTTCATGAAGAAATGTCTTCTTTCTTTCGGCAGTTGTGCTGGTTCTGAGAGTATCTCCACTCTGTTGAGTCTACTTACTCAACACTCTAGTGTTGATGACTCCTTCCTTCTGAGCTGGGTGGTGGTGTGAAGTGGCTTGCAGGTATCGTATGGGTGGGTTTCCTGTAGACTGAGTGGCTCAGGAGGTGATCCTTCTTTTTCACGAGGACGTCCAGGATCGGTAGTCTTCCTTCCTCTTCGAGTTCCATAGTGAATTGTATGTTCTCGTGCATGTTGTTCAAGTGTTCTAGGAACCCTTCCAGCGAGTCTCGACCGTGTCTCCAGATGACAAACGTGTCGTCGATGTACCGATACCAGCAGACCGGCGCTTGTGGTGCAGAGTCGAGAGCCCTCCGTTCGAAGTCTTCCATGTACAGGTTGTATGCAAGTGAACCTAGTGGTGATCCCATGACTGCTCTTTCAAGCTGTGAGTAATACTTGCCATTATAGAGGAAGTAGATCGATTGGAGACAACTTGGCCAGACTAAATTCTTCTTCTATGAGGAGGTTCTACATCTGGTTCAGAGTTTCTTCAACGGGGACCTTGGTGAAGAGGGACTTCATGCCAAAGCTGACGAGGATATCATGTGCTTCAATTCTGATGTCTTGAAGGATGCTGACAACGTGTTTGTATTTCCGTCGAAGCCTACGTGAACAAAAGTGTTTGTAGTTCCTAATGTGGTGTTCAGTGTTATTGACGTGAGGCTTCAGCTTCTCTGCGATGTACTACGCTATTTTGTATGTTGGTAAGCCAATAGTCGAGACGATGGGCCTCATGGGTATGCCTTCTTTGTGTATCTTCGGCTCTAAAGGTCTATATGGGTCTTGAGACTTTTTTTTTTAATGTAATTGATTTTATTATTAGAAACTATAAATTATAGCATCTGCATTTGCCAAATATTTTTGTATTTGGTACTAATTTATCAAGTTTCTCCTTTCAAGGCGAGTTAACATATCAAATTTTACATTTATAAGTGAAAATTAAAAAACTTTATAGCTAATTTTTTATCTACTAATTTCCATCAGAATTCTAAAGTTTTTGAACTTCTTTTTGTGTCAATAATAAATAAAACCCTGAGGAAGGCTTAGGATTCCTTTTTCCTTTTTGGAAGACAGTTTCTTCCCTGTCCAAAAGTCCCTCTAATAGCTAATCTAGGGAGGCTGATAAAATAAAAGATTTTGTCTATGATGAAGGCATCGAAGAATATCTTCCATAAAAAGAAAATCTTCCATTGGCAAAAGAGTATTCAGATTTAATGCCATTTGGATCCGATTTAATTCTGGCAACATTCTTTAAAGAAGTATACTAGGAGAAGACTCAGAAAAACTCTCTTTGGACCACTTGTTCATTTTTCCCAAGATAGTAGTTCCCATTGTTTTTGAATTCTTCATTACTACTTTTTTGATCCGATGCACAGTCAACTTCTTGTTCAATATTTTCCAATTAGAAATCATTATCACGAGTGCTCCTTTACTCTATCTGAAAGTTCCTGCATGATCCTAGTGACCTCTTCAATTATGGCAATACACTTGAAGAATGTCTGTCAGCTCTACTCAAGAATAATAAGGCAATAGTTTGATTTTTAGTATAAAATGGGAAAAAAAATTTGTTATTCTGCAGTACTTTAAAATATTTAATTAGAAAATACTTGTATGTACGCTACCAGTACGCAGTTAAACACAGAACTAAAGTCTAAGATGATTTCAAATCTGTAGGTTCAAGCTACGAACTGAAAAGACAAGCTTTCACTATCAATTAGCCAGTCGGACTAAATTAGAGATCCTTGGTCACAGTTAGTGAGAGTGATTAGCAAGTCCTTTGCCTGTCTCTATTACAAGGTATGAAAGGTAGAAAACATTCTCTCTTTCCCCATCCCTGACCATTTTCCTTTTCTTTTTGAAACCTTCTGACTTGGTGATTAGGAGATCCTGGCTTATTTTTTATTTTCATCTGAAGGTAGGATTACTCCATTATAAATTGGATTTAAGCAATCGGAGCAACTTATTAATTCCTAATGTTTAAAAGTATTAAGTTTTCCTAATCTAACATAATCCACTAGCAATGGATACCATTTTTTTTACTAAGAATTTTTCTTTTATTTTTGCTATTTTTGATGCATTAGTAAATAAGTTGAGATCATTCACATTTTTTTAAAATTTATTTTAATTTTTTTAAATTTTTTTTCAAAAAAGTTTTATTTTTATGTTTTAAATTATTAATGCTTTTATTAAAATAATATTAAGATATTTTTAAAGGCATTATTAGCTCTCATTCGCCCTGAACAAATATTTCCAATTATAGGGAAGAAAGTAATCCACACTTGCTTTAATTTATTTTATTTAGTTTAACAGTTAACAGGATTACTGAGGTCAACTTAGATAAAAATGCACCCAAATTCACTCTCTTGGTGAAAGTATACAATTGACTAAACAAATTTGGTTCCTGAGGCTATCTTCAAAGCTTAGATAAAAATACAATTTTGTTTGAAATGTTTTGTCTATTTGATCTTACCCTTTTAGTAAAAGTGTGTAAAATGACATCAATTTGGATTACTGAGGCCATATTCAAAACTTTGATTAGTCATAAATATTATTTTTTGGTGGTATTTAATCCCACATAAATTTTAACAATTTTTAGTGCAAGGGAACAGAATAAAAGATCTAACTGTCCCAGCCAGGACCTGAACCTGGATCTCCTGCTATCCGGGCCGGTGCATTTACCAATTATGCTACCAGGTCAAGGTTGATAAGTTATTAAATTCCCCGCATTAGTCCTGGCTAGGACAGTTAGATTTTTTATTCTGTTCCCTTGCATTAAAAATTGTTTGATAAGTCATGTTAATCTTCTTTTTAAAGTATGTAACTTAGATGAAAGTACTATTGTGCTGTGTTTAAGATCACTTAATTTCTTTTAAAAAAGTTCTAAAATTACCTATCTAATCTCATTATTGTGGCCATCACCAAAGCTTAGATTAGTCATTTTATCATGATTTATTATAGAATTCAATTTTATAAAAAATAAGTAAAATGTTTGATATACGTGGGGCTGGACTGTGGCAAACTCATCTTCCTAGTAACATTTATGAAAAATGATTGATCTAAGATCTTTCTTTGAGTGTGCCCAAAACTAACCTAGCTGAATAAATAAAGTTATGGGATTTTTTTTTTCTCCATAATAAATTTGTTTTCATTTTTAATAAAAAAAGCAGAAAATATGGAATTTCATTTTATTTTATTATTTTTATTTTATTTTGTTTGTTGTTCGTGTGTTGTGTCTTTGTCAGAGGTGTAACGTGTTCTCACATCTGTCTCGTGTAGGTTCCCAATGTCAGCCGCTCCTTGCACCAGAAGAGCGGACTTCTACCTTGAGGAGAACCTATAAACATAAACCTATCACTTTGCCAATTGATAACTCTCACTTTAGGGAACGTAAGTCTTTTTGTTTTATTTTGTTCCGTTTTCTTTGGTTGATTTTATTTTATTATTATTATTTTTTTATTTATTTTTTTTTTTGGTTGTGGGCTGACATTTATTATTTGGATTTAAAATATTCTAAATTTCATCTTTTTATTTATTTTATTACTGCCATGTAAGCCATGTTTTAAAATTATGATAATTTATAGGTAAGAAATTAATAATTAGTTGTTAGTGAATTTAGTTGTGTTGATTTGGTCATATAAAACTTCTCCAAGAATTTATTTACTTTTGAAAATATCAGAATCTTTAATGAATTATTACTTTAACTTATTAGATTTAATTTGAACTTCCATTTTGGTAGATATTAGTTGAATGCTATTATTAAATTTTAATATCTACCTAAATGTCTCACATTTCAGGAACACACATTCTTTCAAGAAAGTTCTTATCCCTATATATGAGGAACTTTTCTACAGAGGTTTCATTAACCACAAATATGAAGTAATTCCCCATGATCTTGTGGTGCTTACTTATTAGTCACTTAAATTAACGAAAATATTACTGGTGTTCCTAAATTTGTTTGAAAATAATGTGCCTCACATTAAAATTTACCTTACCATGAAGAAGTGAATTCTATGATAATTTTTGCCTTTAATAAAATTAATTTGTTGGATCAATGTGGCTTATCCACCTTCACTTTAATTTTTTTGCTTCTGGTTCTTACATTTTATGATCTGCAGCTGTTGCTACAGCAACCCCAATTGGAACCAGTGGCCCAACCCCAGCTGTGGAAGCTCGGCCTCTCTATCCTCGGACACAGTACTCTATCTCTCGAGCACATGTTACCATCGACCCAAACTGTGAGTTCATCTATAATAATCTAATTCAAAAATTTTAATTATTTGAGAATCAATCTTAAGTAATTATTTTACTTAGCCAAGATTGATTAAAGTTCTGTAACTTCTAATAAATAAATAAATAAATAAAATAGATTTATTTTTGATTGTACTCAAGAACATTAATTTTGATAAAATTTGCAGCTTTCGAGCTATATTAAGATATAAATTTATTGTTCTTTGGTAGGTAATATAAACTCATCCTCTCTAATGAATCTTGTGATTATTAAAACTTCAACTTAAATATGGAGGTTATTTTTAATAAAAATTAAATTTAGATCACAGCATCAAGTTTTTGAAGTATTACGGTTCATTGGTAGACACATTTTTTCTATCATGTGTGCTTTTTACTTTTTATATTATTTTAAATTAGATTTAAAGTAAATAAAAAAAAAGTATAAAATATATAAAAACAGTTAATAAACAAGACTGCAAATGAAATGCTTCGAAATGGATAAATAGTTTCAAAATACTTTTGCTGGGTAGTGGAAGTGGTCTTCAATTGATCAACTCTATGATTCAAGATTTAAAAGATCACTTAGCAATGCATGAATGAAAAACACAATGCCTGGATGATTCACAGAAAAAATTGTGTTGTACTTTTTAAAATCAATTTAAATTTATTACAAACATGTTTGCTAATATTGGTACAAATAAGTGCAACCTCCAGTTAAAAATAAATTTTTCTAAACTTTGGTTTTTTTCCACATCATTTACAAACTACTGAAAAGAAAAAATGAAATTAGGAAAATAATAAATTGCAATGCCTGGGCATTGTCTGTAAGTTAGGAAGTTACATAGGAATTATACTAATAAAAAATATTTTTCTTCAACTCTTTTTAGAGTATTCTTTTTAAGAGTTTATAAATATTTTAAACTTTGGGACAAGGGGACCAGGTAACTAACCTTTGAATTTTCTGAAACCTTTGAATAGTTAGGAGTTAAGATGGAGAAGTAAATATGGGTCTCATTGTCTTTTAACTAAAAGCTCTTTTAAGGAAGGTCTGAAATAGTTTTGAACTTTTTCTAAAATTAAAGTTCATATGTACTTTATCAGTTAAAGTTTATCATAACAATTCCACCAGAGCTTTTGTGAAAAATAATTTATAATAATATAATTTATATAAAAAAATTCCCTAAGTACTTACTTCAAAATAACTTTTTAATATAAGCTTTGTTTTATAAGTTTTGTAAAACTGTTTTATAAAAGTTCTGAAAATTGATGTTCTTATTAAAACATTTTAAATATGGTATTCACATATAAGTTTCTCATAGTTAAACATATTATTTAAAATGTTTCTCTGCTCACTAACTCGTGTAACTGGGCAGCTGTTTAATATTTTGTGCAATTTTATAAAGTTTTGACTCCATTCATATATTTTTGCTCTTCTCAATCCCCATGTTAAGGGGTTGGGCACTCAAAGGCTAGGAAGGAAACTTTGAAAAGAAACCCTGGACAGACCTAAGATCATAGAACTATAATTAAAGAAATAGTCCTAAGGGAAGGAAACCCTGATGTTGAATGATCTGGTTCTTATGAATGGGTAGGATTACCCTGCTCCTGAAAAATAATGTGGTCTCTTCATACCTTGACAGGACTAATGAAAATGTTAAATATCTGTGCTATTTTGCTGAAGCCAATAATATCGTAATTAAAAGTACATGCTTTTTCTAAAAGATATCCAAGACATCTTGAAAAACTCTAAATGGAGCTGTTACTCAGATTAACTATGAATTAGTTTATAAACATTATATTTTAATCATTAATCATTGAATTTAAAAATTTCAGAGGATAAAATTGGTTCTCATATCATTATGTGGTCAAAGCGAAGATAAGAGTATATATCATGCATAAAATATAGTCAAAGAAAGAAAAGGAAGAAATAGAATTTGGTCAGATTTAAAGTGACAAAAAGAAAAGTAAAATTTGAAGCATAAGAAGTCTCAGTGCATTGAATGTTAGGGACAGTGCTGAGGAGGAAGTTGATGGAGAAATAGTAAAAAATCAGAGAAGGTATTTTTATGCCTGTTGAATGAGTAGTAAGTAATCCTTCATGTGAAAATAAGATTTGAAGAAATAAGGAATGGTTTGATGAGAAGTCTTTAATGGTCATAATAAGAAAAAAATTAAGAATGGTTGTTTTATAGCATTTCACTGGACTGAGTGACATAGAATATTAAGATAACTGAAGAAAACAAATGCCTTATAAGAAATACAAAGTTAATCTGCATTAAATTGTTTAAAAATATCATTAAAAAAGTTAGAACTAGAACTTCTTAAAATTAAAAATAATCTGTTATTTGGGATTTTATTTTAGCCTTTTGTTTGGCTTGCCATGCACTTAGAGAATTGATAAACTTTTGACCAAGTCAGTAGATGCTTTTGGTTATATCTCAAATGTACATCAATTATAATTTTGTAATGCATATTACTAAAGATAATAAAGGGGTGTGTACAAAAAAATGACTGTTTTATCTAATTCAAAGGACTTGAAATGTTTTTATCTTATTTGACTTATTTGAAAAATGCCAAGGTTTAATTATTTGTTTCAAAGAAAAAATATGAGTTCCCTATAAAGTTCTCATATTTTTAAAGCATTACTGGAAAAAAAAAAAAAAAATTCATAGCCACTGAAGCAAGTTGTGAAATTATTAAATATAAAAGGGATGTGTCCTTCACCTGTATACTTCATGGACATGGGGTTAGTTTGAAAATTTAGCAGTGGAGATACAACATTGGAAATGAAGGACTCTAGGCGACCATTATTTTCCATTAAAAAAAAATGAGGGGCCTATTTATCTCACATGTTACACAACTGTACCAGGTATGTAAGTTTAAAATGTCGTTTATTTCTTAAAATATATACACAGTAATTTAAAAAAAAGTATAATATATTTTATTCAAAGTACTAGCCCTCGCTTTCTACACATTTTGTCCATCTCTCGGGCAATATATGGATACCATTCCAAAAGAATGCTTCATCTTTATTTGAAATCCATTCATCGAGCCATTTTCGTACGTTTTCGAAATTGTTGAAGTGTTGCTCCGCCAATGAGTGTCCCATCGATGAGAAGAGGTGATAATCAGAAGGCGCCAGGTCAGGTGAATACGGTGGGTGGGGTAGGAGTTCCCAACCAAGCGAAGAAATCGTTTCCTTAGTCAATCTGGCTGAATGTGCAGGAGCGTTATCATGCTGAAGAATGACTTTGGCGTGCCTGTGAGCCCATTCTGGGCGTTTTTCGATCAATGCGTGACTCAAATTGATCATTTGTTGTCGGTAGCGCTCGGTATTGACTGTTTCGCCGGGCTTGAGAAGCTCGTAGTCGATTTGGTTGATTTTCTCGTTTTTGATCAGTAACATCAAAATCACCACGTTTGAAACGTTGAAACCAACGTTCACATGTCTTGACGGTTGGAGCAAGATCGCCATAAGTCTCAACAAAAATTCGATGACATTCAGATGCCTTTTTCTTTTGATTAAATAAGAAAATCAAGACATGCCGCAAATGCTCTTTATTTGGCTTAAAATTAGACATTTTTAACACCAAAGAAAGGTATGATACGTCCACGTAAACGACTTAAAAACAACTGACTTTTGTAAACAAATGACTAACAAACAAAATAGCGTTTAGAGATAAGCAAATCCTTCAATAGGCTAAGAGCGCATTCTATTGGAATTAAAACGACATTTTAAACTTGCATACCTGGTAAGTCATTCATGGCGCTAGCTTGACAGGAAACATTTTTGCCTGTAATGCTGATAATAGTCAGAATTCATGTTATTGATTTTCCTAACTTTTTAGTCTTTAGAACTCTTTATGCCCGACAAAAACACGTGTCCTTGACAAAGGTTCATCAATGTTCAATTTTTATAAAATTTCAGTAGCTTAAACTTCTTTAAGTACAAAAAAAAAATTATGATTATGTAGGGTGTATATGGGTGCAACTGTTGCTCATAAACTGATCTTGTGGTTGAAAGTATATCTCCCCCACTCATAATAGCATGGGTCTAACTTTACCAACTGTTGGTGTTCAGATCAAAAATTGTATTTATATATGATTCACTCTTGAATGTTTGGATGTTAATTAATATACAAATAGGCTTTTATAGAAGTAAATTTGAGGAAGTTATAAGGCTCTTTCTTTGTTTAGCTTATTTCCATTAGCATTATAATTTCTATGTAATTTATGAATCATATTAATTGAAATGCATCTCTTGTTAATAAAAACTTATTTTAGTATTGAATGTCAGACACTATATTTTCAGTCATGAATTTTAGTGATCCTTGAGTCTTGTAATATGATTAATTATGGCTCCAGTCTGAGAGGCAATTAAACCAAAACCTCAATTAATAATAAGTAGTCTGAAAGTCAATCTCTAATATTAATCTGCCTTAAGATTCCTTTTGAATGATGCTAAATTCTTGCAAGTTTTTTTGTTTTATGTTTAATTCAAAGAACCAAGTCTAGGAAGTGAAACATTGTTACAGTGCCAGAAAGCCCCTATGCAGGCCAGCAGCCTCCAGCAGCAAGTGCCAGCGTTACCTATGAGCCAGCTCCACCTCCTGTCATATACAGGTATTTGAAAAAATGCAGTCCTTACTTAGGAACTATTTCTAAATTTCCTTTGAAATTTTTAGTTTCAATTTGTGGCTGTTACCTGATTTATTGTCTTTTGAGTCTAAAATACCTCATAATCTTAAAAATGTCATGTGTTTTTGTGTATTTATTTCTTTATATTGGTAAAGTATGTATGAATTGCTCATAAATTACTTCAGCACAAAGGCTTTTCCAGCTGTTTAGATGCTGAATGTAAATTCTTTCAAGCCTACTTGAACTTGAAAGACTACTACAAACCCAACGATTAAAGTTTAGTTTTAGACATTCCTGCTACTATAACATTTGTTTCTATGAAATCACATTTTAATTACTGGCATTAGATGTTTTCATTTGTTTGTGTGTGTATCATCAAGAATAGACTTTTAATAGATATTATATTTATCATTTAGTTGTTACTTGATTAATAATATTTCTTTGTATTTGCCATTTATTTCTAAAAGAGTTATATTTTTATTAAATATTTTAAATCATTTTTAGTTCATTTTCTCAGAAAATTAGCCATTATAATTGTATATAAAATATCAAAATCATACTATAAATTTAAGCAATTATTTGTTCTGTATTCCTAGACTTTTAGAATCTGAAATCATATGAAAGGTAATATCTGTTCATCGTACGCTGTACATGAAGTTTCTCAATAATAGTTAAACAGAATTTTATGAACTTGGGCATATAGGTTCTATATGCCTAATTTCATATGAGCTTTGAGGGGCTTAAATTAAAGTTGAAGGTTATTAATTGTTCTTACAACCAACCTATCTTGTTACACCTATTGACCTATTGTTCATGCCATTTTGTATTATGTTCTCTTTGATATTTCAACAGTTTTATTTCTAAATCTTATCAGATTTAATAGCTATTTGTTTGGTTATTTATTTTAAAAATGAAGGAGAATAGGTATTTTCTAGATGTATAGCATGCTGTAGAAAGTGTTAGAGATAAACAAATAAAAGAAAGAAGTCTGACTTGATGATGTATGTATTGCAGCAGTGGGCAAGCTGGAGGGCAAGGCAGCTCAGAAGCCAAGCGAGGAGGGACTCACCCTCTTAAGAGTTTCAGTGTTCCTGCACCACCTTCTTCTGCTCCCACTACTCCACAGCAGAGGCATATTGGTGGGTAACCCTTCTGCTATTTATATTTTTATGATGCATGTTAAAATTAATTTAGATAGTTTTTTTTTTTTTTTTTTTTTTTTTAATAAGTGATAAATGCTTTGAACTTTTTCAGTCACAGTGAGGCCACAAGGGTCGAGTCCTTACAAAAAGGGTGCCTACTCCACAACATCACCTCTTCCCAAGCAGCGCCAGCCTGACCAGCAGGAGCTGCCCAAGATCCAGGTATGCATCTATGCATGATGTAATCTCTGCTCTTATGTTTAGACTTTTTAATTTATTTTTAATAGGTCTAGACACATTGATGTCCTCTTATTATCAGATGTCATTAAATTAAAATCAATGAAAGGGTCATAGAATTTATCATTTATTCATTTTTAGTTATGGCTTAGGGGTTTGTTTTTTTTATCTTTTGATACTTTCCTGTAATTACTAAATCATAAGTAATTGTTCTTTCTTCTCTTTTATATTCTTAAAATCTACTCCTAGCGAGTCCTTAATCTACTCCTGTAGCATTAAGATTCTTATCATTGTGACTTAATTATTGTCTTGGCGACAATGATTGTAAAGGAAAGAGGATTGGACAAATGGAGAGTTTTTACAATGGAGATTATTATTAGAGTATTTTATTAGGGTCAGTGAAGATTAATTAAAAAAAAAATTAAATTCTAAAAAGTTTATATTTTTTTTATCTACCAACGTCCTGAATTTGATCCAGGTGACATGTCCCCTCTTGCCTTCATGCTAGCCCTGAAGATTGCTTACAATGTAAGCCGAAAGATCGGCAGATAATGAAAAAATTATAAACTAATTTTTAATACAATAATACAATTAAAATTTTATATTTTTGATCAACCTTAACGAAACCCCTGCAAATTCTCTACTAGGATTAAACAAGTCTCCTTTCATACCTATGAGTACTGTATATACAGTGGAAAGAATAATGAAAGCAAATCTCTTTATAAGTGTATAAGGCTTCTTCAAAGCATGTTTTTATATTCACCATTACTGAGATTGATCTTAGAGCAATTCGTTGGTTTTATATATTTGAAAACCATTTTAATCATGTTATGCTCTGATTAGAAAAGGTTGTCTGCAGCTTTGGACAAGAGTGGTCCTCCAGCATCCCTGTCTAAAACAGACTTTTCTATTTGACCTCTCGTCTGACTAAAATTTACTTGACTTAATTTTGGTTTATCTTCTGTTTTTTTTTGTTTTGTTTTTTTGTCACTTACCTATATTTTATTCAATCATTAAAAATTATAATTTTATTGCAATTTGAAAAAAAAAATGAACAAAAAATTCACTGATTTTCTTTTCTTATTTTTTAAACTATTTTATAAAATCCTTTATGTTTGCTATTAGTTATTAATTATTTATTTTAAATTAAATGTTATTAATAATTGTTAGTGTAGTAGGCAAATATAGTAATTGTTGTTTTTTTTTTCACAATTTTTTTATTATATTATTTTTAAAATAACAAAGCATATCATTTAAATTTGACATTTAACTTTGTGGGAGAAGTTAATATCTAATCTTCAATGCCAAGTAAGTAAGATATAACACATTATGCAGAAGCCAACATTTATAATTAACAAATATACTAAAGGACTTGATGGTGACAACTTGAAACAAATTCTTCCATAGATAGTCTCACTTCTATTGGTAAGCTATGGATGTAAATGTGTTTCGATGAAAGCTTGTGGATTATCCACAACT
>KZ808164.1:72946-83801 GCA_000696205.2 Oncopeltus fasciatus | reverse complement strand
CATTTTTATTAGATGATTTTAGTTGGGGTTCGGTCAAGGTAGATAAAAAAAAAAAAAAAAATTAAAAACACTTTTTAAACAGAAGACATTTCAACAATACACCAAATTTATTTTTATTGTTCAGTTGTGAATTTTAGCTATTTTGAAGTACAGGTTCATATACCTGTGAACATTCGGATATCTGTCAAGTTGTGCTTGTATGCAGGCAAAAATATTAGTTCTTTTCACCCTGCAGACAAGTACTCTAGATTGGGCAAAACATGAATTAATTAAATATTTTGAGGGTGAGTTGTTAGAAAGTATTCTCATTGCTCCAATACAATGTTCTTGGAAAAAAAAAAAACCCTAATTAAAGGGTTTTTCTCTACGTTTTCAAAGTTAATTGTAAATTATCTAGATAATATGGACTAAATAAGACTGATGAGTTTAATGAAGCCTTAAAGTGATGATTCAGTAGAACAGAACCCCAACAAACATTAGGGGTAACTCCTTTTAAATTCCAGCTAAAAAAAACGTTTACTTAAATCATTAAACTTTCATTTACTGATAAATCAGATATCAAACTCTAATGGTAGACTTTCTATTTCTTTGCAAGATAATTTATCTTTTTTACAATATTCATGACTAGAAAAGACAATTGATACCCTGATGATAGCTTCAAGTATTAAAAATATAAATATGTTATAAAATAAACAATATCATTAAAGTCTTGTATGAACTAGGGAGTACAGGAGAATGTGTAGGTGCTATTGGAGTGCTCTTGAGAAGAGGTTTCTATTCCCCATAGTGCTGCCTTGGGTACTCCAGTCTCCAGTGGAGATGGGTGTGTTGTACACTCGTGTGGAGGACTTGTTGAAGATGGGTAGGAGTTCATTGGCCTCATTCGAAAGCGCCTGCAAAAAGAATTATATTAGTAATCAGTGTTTTTTTTTATCCGACAATTAAACCACTTAAAGTTATGGAGGGAAAGACTATCAAAAGATAAACATCTATTGCTACAGGGGAGGAATCGAATCTACAGTGCCAAACATGAGAGAACCAATACCACGCAAGTCCTCAGTAAACTTGGCACCCCTTACCACAATTTACTGAATATTGATAGATAATGAACAGGTCTAATGATATTTATACATATAAGGCCTATAATATTCTTTTTTATAAATCATTAACCTATTTTGGAAACAAATACATCAAATCATATTCCTATTGTAATTAAAACTAAGAGATAAGTAATTGTTTTTGACATTATTTATAACTTTGTCAATATTGATAAGGAATGCAAGTGTGCTCTTGCACATATGCACTCGCTCATCACATAATGAGAGATAGCCTTATTCAAATTATTCAGGGGACCTGAAAACAATTTAAATATTGATTAAATTATTCAATTTGTTGTCTGATACTATAATTTCTCTTATCTTGGGAATAAGGTGAGGTCAGGAAAGTAATAAAACTATTCATTTCTGAAATTGATGAAGATAGGTTGGTCATAGATGGGTTAGTTTTGTATACCTGCGGTACAATGTAAATATAAATAGTAGATAACCCAAAGAGCAATTATCAGCCAATATGAAAAACTTTTTAAAAATAAATAAATAAAATGACCAGTGTAGGCATTTAATAAAAAGTTTATTAAATATAGTTCAATGAAGAAAACAGGTACAATACCTTCATGTAGATGATAGCATCAGTACCATATCCATCACAGGAAAGGAGGCTGAGATCACCATGGAAATATCTTGCATATAGTCGGGATATGGGGAGGCCGTAACCATAGCCTGTGCAAAAAGGACACTGTTACTGAGTACAGTTTGATATGCTAGTAAGTAAAATAAATTTTTACTTTTATTTTAAAATAATAAAGCTTTCAAAATTTGAATTTTTCAACTTTAGAGAGCAAGGTACAATAAAAATTTTATTAAATATGAAAGATACAATTCTGAAAAATTTAGCATGTCTGTCCACAGTTTTACAAGTTTTTCTAAGACAAAAAAATTGAATTAAATAATACGATACATAAATTCATATAAATTATGAAGCTAATCTGATATATATATATATTATCTGAGAAAAAGAAAAAAATAATATCTCTCAGAGAAGAACACCTATTTCTGACTTTATTTTTTGAAATTTCTATTGAAAGCTGCAATTTAAAATAATATTATTTACATTATTATTACATAATCTTAACATAACTATCTTACAATAACAATATGTGTAGAAAATTCACCACAACTACTTATCATGAAGGCGAGAGGGAACTTGTTGTCATCTGGAACAAATTTGCAAGACAGAGAGGTAAGGATCAGAAATTGGAAAACTTAAGATGTTCAGATGAAGGGAGTGAGATATGAGGCAGTAGGCAAAAAAGAAACAATATTGGGAAAATAGGTAGGAATTATTTTGGATAAATAGTCTGAGGATTTCTATGTATGATCTGGTTCTCACAATTTTGCAGGAGAGAATGCCAAGGCAATGGAACAAAGTAGTAATATGCCTGATGCACATAAAAGGGGAAAGATTGCATCCATTAATGGGGAAAGAGGCATACCATTAATATTATGTGTATATAAAATACTCTCCAAAATTCTTTTCAATAGGCTTGCACCATTTGTTGAGTGTAAAGTGGGTATCAGGCTGGCTTCCCACAAGTTAAATCGGCTGTTGATTTTTTATCAAATTTTTACACTCCGCACTATCCTTGAAAATGGTCATGAATTTAAGCTGCCAAAAAATCATCTCTTCATAGATTTCAAGTGTACATATGATATCATAAAGCAGTACAAGCTCTATGAAGCATCGTTGTGAATGAGAAAAAACTAAATATATGTTCGCAGGGGTTGATGGCCAAGAGACCGTGACTATTGGCAAATCGAAATTTGATAAGGTCTCAGAATTTATCCACCTTGGAGCACAGGTAAACCCTATTAATGACTCTTCGATGGAAGTGGAGCATAGATTTATATAGAGTTGCAGCAGTAAACAGATACTACTTCAGTTTGCTAAAATTTATGTGAAACAAGCTCCTCACAAAGCAAAGTGCAAACTGTATAAAACACTTGAAAGGCCAGTGGTCACTTATTCATTACAAACATGGACTTTGTCCAAGAACTATGAAAAAGACTCCAATTATTCGAGCAGTTGATTCTGCATAGAATATTTGGCCCTGTAACAGATGGAGACTTTTGGAAAAGCAGGAAAAATCGTGAGCTTTACGATTTACATGCTTATGATGACATTGTCAGGGTCATTTCATCAATTGAGAGAATGAGTCGGGCAGGCCATTTGGAAAGGATGGATGATACAGATATCTCAAAAAAAAAAATCATGAATGAGGAGTTGCACAGTACAAGAAGAGCCAAGTGACCAAGACTGCGGTAGATTGATGGAGTGGTAGCGGATGCAAGGAACCTCTTAGGGTCCAGAAATTCGGAAAGTGGCTGCACAAGATAGAGCATTATGGCAGAAGCTTATTGAGGGGGCCAGGACCCACCACTAGTTATAGTAAGTAAGTAAGCCTGAGGATCTAGGAGACAGTTGGATGGGTTGATTAAGAAGGAGGGCTGAAGAATTTTGAAAATGTATGAACAAGTTTTGAATACATTTGTTCTATGTCAGTTCTGTCGTTAACTGGATTGTGCTGTATGTTTTTGTGTACAGCACAGAGAGTGGTATGGTCTTGGACTATAGTCCAGTGTTTTGCACCATAACACTTTCACCTGGTCCACTTAACTTGAGTCCCTTTTATTTTAAATCTTCAGGTAGTCTCCTTTAACATGATTATTACTATAACCAGATTAAAGGTCTGGCTTTGGAAAATAACTTTCCTCCCAATATTTCCAATATTACCCTCAATGATCTCCAAGACTGCATCCTTCCCTCCTTTCCAAACAACATTGTTTATCTCAGAAAATATAATGATGACCTGTTCCTCATTCTTTATTCAGAAAAAATCCCCCAAATCCTTACTGCAATCAACTCCAATCACTCCCATCTAAAATTCCCAATAGAAATTGAGTCTGACTATCAACTCCCCTTACTAGACACCCTTTTAATATTAAACCAACTCATGCAACTGTCTCCTAGATCCTCAGGCTACTTATCCAAAATAATTCCTACCTATTTTCCATGAATTGTCCCTTTGATGAAGGGCGCTAAACCCCAACAAAGTCTCTATTAAAAAAAATACACCCAACAAACCAAACTGTAGAAATCATCACAAAAATAACAATGGTATCTTAAAGGAAAGAAATGAAGAATATAATATCATAATTATAATTGTTGATAATTTAAATTAAATGAATACCTGCATAAGCTTGAGCTTTATCTACCATGACCGAAAGACAATTTTGAGTTAACTGAAATTGCTTAGTCTTCAAATCTCTGAAATTGGTTTTTCTCTCATGTATTACAGTCAGGGGGGAAAAAAAGAAGAGATTTCATTCAATCAGCCCTCTACTAAAGTAAATCCATAAATATGTTTTAAAAATATAAATATTATAACACGCAACAGGTCAGGAGAATATTTTGTTTTGAAGATTAGCACATCTAACAGTCAGTTTCTTTGATCTCATGCTTTTTTCAGAAATTAAGTTCAGTCAAAGTTACCCCAATAAAGGCCATTGAGAGAGCTTTCTCTAATCCATTAAAATTCATGCAGATAAAAGTTCATATGACATTTACACTTCCACCAATATACCTTTAATTTTATTCCTTCAACTGTATGAAGCTGCTTCATTAAAGATCCAGGCCAATTAAGGTAGGATTGCATATTGAGACCAGTTAAACAGTTTGTGATTGAAAGTTGTTAAGATCAAGGTAATGATTACAGGCTCAGCTCCCACTATTTAATGTTCTTTCTAAATTTCCACCTTCCAAATAGATCCTAATTTACCCTGGATATCACATGTCTTCTTAATTACCTATTGTTCCATCTCCACTTTCAATTGCCCCCATCAATGAACTTGAGGATCATCTTAGAAGACTAATGAACAATTACTTTAGATTTGTCACCCATAATCCTAGCAATGCCTATTTCCACAGGTCAGCTGACTTAAAATATGGGTCTTTCCTTTCTCACCTGGCATCAGTATTTTCTTGGTTTCTATCTTCATCAGACCAATTCCCCTCACTCCCAGTCTTTGACCTCCTCAAATTTAACAAATTTAACCTATCCATTTCCATGTAACCAACATACTTCTCTGATCTATATCCCAACAATAAATACCTTTCACCACTCGTTTATAGTCTACGCCTCCTCCTTTTGAAACTTCATACCCCTCAAAATTTGTCTCCTCCGTCTCTTCAAATCCCGATTGATTTCCTTTCTTCTACCATTTCAAGAAGATGTTTAGTATAGCCCATTTCTGATATCGAGGATATTATTTTATATCATGCCATTTTTAATCATTATTTAAAAGTAATTAATTTTAGGGGCCCTTTGTTAGATAAGATTACATTAAAAACAATTGCAATTCATAATATTTTTTGAAAATTGAATTGTGTACTTTTTGTTTCAATTTTTCTTTCCTATTTGAATTTATACAGGCTAGTAATTTATTTTCATTCTTTTTAAAACTCTTCTAAAGAATGTTTTCCTATATTGAAGACAGGATAAAGAAGTGTCAATGTGACTAATAAAAAGAAAATCTACAAGTAATCAAATATTCATAATTACATAAATGTTGTAAAAAGGCATTAGAACATGGTTTCTCCATGAAACACCTTCTTATGCACTTCCAAACAAACTAAGATAAATTAATTGATTAATTTTGTTTGAGGCCATTTTCAAACTTAACATCCCCAAAACTAATAAAACTGGTTTAAGTTTCCCTTTTCCAGCTCTATTGTATTCAAGCTATGCAAACATTTAACAGTCTAAACCAATAGGTGCTAGCTTGCCTAATTTTTAACATAGCATTGAAAAAACAGTTATTAGAGACTCACATATTTAGACAGGTAGCTAAATTTTTAATAAAGGGGTGTGCTGCTAGTGTATGCAGACATTATTGACATCATCAGTAAACTAGAAGCTGACTTCAGGGAAGCTTTGAAGGTGATTTGAAGTTGAGTCAACCAAAAAAAGATCAGACTCAAAATTAATAAAGGAAAAACAAAATTTATGATAGTAAGCATCAGTTATTTTTTATATATATAAAAAATATTTTACATATTTATGACTCAACTACTCCGAACCCCTATCATTCTTTTCTTTTTTTTTTATTTAACAAATTTTATAATGACATCCATTATGTGAATTATTCTATTATGGATAATATTTCATTTGTTCAATAAAATAGCAAAAGCACCAAGCAAGGTTGAGAACATAGTAATACATTATAAAAATAGAAAAGAGTTTTAAATTAAATAATAATAGAAGAAAGTGTTAATAAATTAGTAATTTTATGTATTATTTACAAAAGAAATACTTGAAATAACAAAAAATAAAATAACTCCAACATTAAGTACGGTGATTATATCTTCAACAGTGACATCAACAAATACTTATTCAAATTAGTAAAAATAGGAAAGCTAGGTCTAATTCTTTTTATTGGGGCGTTCTTCAGTATTTAAATATTGCCCCCACCAACTAGTTCTCATATAGCTAACCTTCTGAGTGTTCACACAGTCTTGACTTAGGCGATGTACCTTGGTGTTTGAGCTTCCATCCTTTTCTGAATTTTGTAATGATAGATTTCCGGTTCAGATAAAAGCACTAAAACAGCTTCCCTCATCGCAGGTTGTTGTGTAGTATCACCATTTAGGTTCAGTGAGAAATAACCATTCCATGACATGATGAAAACATTCCAAACAAGGATTCTCACAGGCTACAATTAAGTGACATAGTTATTCAAGACCTCTAACTATTCCAAACTAATATGCAGGCAATAAGAACTCACCACCCAAAGCATAACTATCCTCCAAAATCCTGTCAGAACCTGATGTAAAACAACACAAACTTTTATTAATACATAAAAATAGAAAAAAAATTGATAGATATTCTCTTAAACGACAAATTTAGCACTCTATAAATTTTCAAACTTTTTTCCATTGAACTAGAAAAAAAATTAGATAAAACTTAATAACTACAGAATAAAGCCAATTGACTGAGTCCTATACAACAAGTCCAACAAACTGATCCCTTATAGTTAATTTTAGATTTATTTTATTCAATACTTTAAAACATTAATTATGTATCAACTAATCTGAATCCCTATCATTTAATATTTTTTTGAAAAAAAAAAAAAAAAAATCTGAAATTAGTGATTATACAGTCATAAATCAAAAAAGTCAACAAAAACTGTCTAAAAAGCTTTATTTAAAGATTAAAATTAAATTCTTCCAAAACTTTACAGTGAATTTGCTTTTTACAATGGGGGAAAGAACACCAAACTTCAGAATTTTTTAGTGTTGAATACATCTTTGTAGCTTTCAGGATTGAGGATCCCATCATTTATCTTGAAAGCTGGTAAACTAAAATAAAAATTTTAGTGTGTAAGTTTAGTGCACTTTCTCCTGCATTCATAACATTTAATATTTCTCAGTCTGATACCTGACAAAGATTCTCCAATATTCTTTAGAATTTTTCCATTTCTTGGAAAAGACAATATCTCAGGTTTCTCCAAGAAAAATCAACCGGCATTTGTGTTTCTCGAGAGGAAAATAATTGGGAAAATAGCTTTAAGACTAAAGAATATTATTACTTAAATATAAGGGTATAATTTGATTGATAAGAAAGTTAGAGTTGGATCTTTCCTTAATCTAAGTTTGGAATCTCTATTTACTGAGTCATTAGATATTTCTGTATATGCTAAACAATATATCAATGAATTCATGAAATACAGTTCCCTATGATTTTTTGTGAATTTCAATGCCCTTAATGCATCAAAAATTAACATGCATATGACATAAATTCATTGACGTTCCTTTGAAAATATTTGTGTTCTATTTCCAAGACACATTCAGAACAGAAAAATAAATGGGATGCAAATTAATGGTACCTTAAATGGTAGTAGAATTAAAGGTACCACCCTGAAAAGAAGAGATTAACTGTCATTTGCTTCTTCAAGTAAAATTGAATAATGGTACCTTCAAGAAGGTAACTGCATGAGTTAATGGGTAGGGCTTATGACTTTGGTACGAAGGTTAAAAAAATAAAGAGGGGAGAAAATTCATTACTTACCAGCAAGAGGGACAGTGCCGAGGTCAGATTTGGAAGGCTGAGGTGCAGTGCTGTACATGTACTGGAAGAGATTCTCAGTCTCCGACCTAGGTATTCCACCTCCCCGATCTGAAATCTGTTAAAAAACTTTAACAGATCAGCTATGTCATAACAAATAAAAACATTAATGATATACTCTAGAAAATCATAATATGAGAATTACTCCTACAACTTCAACAACTATAGTGAAATCAAGAAAAGCAATAGCGTAGGTGTTTAACAATTAAAAAGAACAAAATAAATGAAGAGAGGATTATTAGGAATTCAGTCTTGGCAGAATATGCTCACTAGATTTAAAGAAACCTGTAAAGTGGACTAGGTAATACAATGAATAGTTTTCATTGTACTTTATATTCTTACTTTATTTAATTTAACTTATTTTGATTTATTTATTTTTAGCTTATTTATAAAGGATAGATTAATTTTGGTTAATTTATTTATTTTAATTATGGAATGGTGAACAATCAGTTGTCTTTATATTTTTACTTTATTTATTTATAATTTTTGATAAGCATACATAGTTGCAAATTTTAATTGAAATATAATATTTTCAGATGTAACACCTTTTAGTTGAGTAGAGACAATGCACAAATTTGTTAGTGTAAATTGAATAATATGTATAAATACAAAACATTTATGACCAAACTCAGAAAATATGTGATATTTATAGATAAAAAAATATGTGATGAAAATTTTTGGTATTATTAAATAATTGTAGAAAATTGATTATTAATCACATGAAATATAATCCACTGCAACGTCAGGGGACAAAAGTTTTATCTTAAATTGATATTAAATTTGGATTACTAAGGCAAAATAGAATTACTCATAATTAAATCAGCATAAATTTTTGTTTTGGAATTTATACTGTTAAGATAAGTCTGATGTTAATACAGAAAATATAAAGTTAGGGGGAAGAGGTGACAATCACCTTAAAATGGTAGTGGTATATACTTTACACTTCATGGCAAAAAATAACATTAATCAAAACAATTCTGAAATTAATTTAATATTTATTAAACTTGATATGGATTTTATAAAATTATTTTATAACTTTATCACTATCAGGAACAATTTTGGATTTACCAAAAAAAATTTTTACTGATGACGAGAACAAAGAGGGTATCCGAGAAACATACAAGAAAATAGAATGGGCTAGAGGCAAGTGGAATGGAAGTACCAGTCCATGCACCTGACGGTAGGTCTTATCCTAATTTTTAGTTCATACTTTTTCCCTTTTTAAAACGGGAATAATCCGTTTTTAAATTGCTTTGGCTTTGGTCAAGGCTGAGAATCATGTCTTGGGAAACCAAAAAACACACATCTCAACAGCCTGAATATATTTCTTTGAGGTATGTCCAAACTTTTGATACTTGAAGCATCTCAGTTGAGGTGGATAATATGGACGAACTCTTAGACTATGCCATACGGCATTTACATTTTCAGGAAGTTCGAGGCAATTAAAGGTTAGAAGGAACACACCAATCTGAACTAATTTCTCTCCTTCCCTTCTCATAAGCCACATAACTCCTATAACAACTTGGCTATCCACTCCATCCTTTATTTCCTCATCTGTGCATTGACCAGATCAGGACATGTCTCCTCTCGAAGAATTTAGGTACTTATGGACCTTAATTTTTTCATTAAGTCCACATAAAGGATTACAAGTGCGTGCTCTCTCTGAAGGTGTCTTTGTTACACATTCAATAAAAAGTGAGGCAGATGTCAGTTTCTTAATCGATTTAATTTGTCGAAAACATTGTGTCAAACTTTTACTAATAATGATATTTGAAAAAGTTAGAAAAATATTAGCCCCTTCTCGTGTTATGACACAGAAGTATGGCCAGAAGTCAGTTTTTTGGGGAATATTCACAGCTCTATTTGCGTTTGACTTTCTGCTTTTCTTTATGGCTGGTGATTGAATTTTGGGAACAAGGGCACCAGAATGATGACAATATTATCAATACCATGCTTTGCTCGTACATCATTCACAGCTTTGTCACAGGTTTTGCCACTCACGAATGGCAATACATTTTTTCTTTCCAAATTATGTTCCATGTCCAGGGAAGTGTCACTCAGAGGGCCCAGCAAACCCTCAGAGTTCAAAATCCAAAGATAGTCTGACTGATTTCTTGTTAGATTGCATGGAGTTCGCTTTTAGGTAATAAGGGCCTCTAACCCTTGCTACTGATTCTGCAGGTGATGCTGCCACATTTGGCTAGCAAAGTGGCACTAATTCCCTCTGCGATAGAGGAGGGTTTGCTCAGTAGGGGAGGTGTCCCTACATCATCAAAAACCCCTGCCTCTGCTGTCTGCCATCCTTATGGCTGTTAACCATAAGTCTGTTGCCTGGAGGTTACCGTGAGGTCAGCAGTTTGGCATTGACTGGAATCAGGATTACTAGGAGATGCTAAACAGTGGGAAGGACACTCTGGTTTAACAGAGCTCTGCTAAACCCTGTATCTTAAACATTCTACAGTAGACCAAAAAGCAATTGTAGACCAGAAAGTAAGAAAAAGTTAAATGGTATGTTAGATATAACTTTTGATAAATTAAATTTATTTTCATTTATTAGTAATGATAGATAGACTGTGAATTACTATATATATATATACTATACAACAAGTCCAACAA
>KZ808164.1:36132-72937 GCA_000696205.2 Oncopeltus fasciatus | reverse complement strand
TATATATATATATACACTCCTAAACTAGCCCTACATATGGTCCATTAAAATGATTAATGAACTTATCCTTTCTTTTATTAAGTAAATCTTAAAAAAGAATATCAATAGAAAAAAGAATAATTTTGAGAGTGCGTTTTAGAGAAAATTTAATGATGCTCATTTTTTAAATATACATACAATTCACAAATCAAAGAATATTTTAAAAATTGTGTCTTTGGATTATCAGTAGCTGCTATCTTACCTTTAATAAATTCACTCAATTAAATATTAGTTCAAAGGAACAAATAGAATCCCAAACAAGAATTCACTAAATACTAATATCTAGAGCTATTCCACATCTATAATTTACCACATATCTAAATTCCATTCAAATGAAGTACTCTTATGATCTACTTATCTACAGAATATTACATTCTCTTAACAATGTGCATTATGTTACGGCACACTAATAGCCACAAAATCTAACTTTTTGATTCATTATACAAGGTGTTAAATCATGTATTACATATCAGGATTACAAAAATTTATAAAAGCTCCAGGGTGGTATGCACTTAAACTATATATGCTGAACATTAACCTAGGGTGAAGGTGGAATTTAAAAGGTGGGAGCAAACCTTGATACAGATATCTTCCTTCCCCTTGACAATGATAACAGTAATCGGAGGGTAGTCATCTGTGTGGTGTTCTATCACAGCTCTCATTGAATTCTTGAAAAGCTCAAAGAGCATGTGATACAGGTGGGATGGTACATAAACAAAGTGTATCGCTCCACCTCCTCCTGCAGATGGTAACCAACATTATTCCCAAATGAAACAAAACTTAGGATAGACTTTCAAGTAATTAAAATAAATAGTTAGTGAGAGAAAAACTTTGATAGATATATTAATTATAAGCTTTACTTCTTAATTTATTTAGTATCCAGAAAAAGTATAATCAAAATTATCACAATTTAAATCACAAATATTCACAATCACAAGATGTTATTCTCCAAAACAATCAATGAAACACAAATAGAAACCAAAAAAATCAGAAAAGAAAACAAATCATGTAATGAAATAGAAAAAATACTAAGTAATTATTAGTATGTAATACTGAGTAATATGAGTATCATAGTAATATATAATAAGCCGTTATTCCAGAGTAAAGATGTAGCTATCACATTGGAAACAAAGTTACCTGTTTGGCGAATCACTTAAGTATTATATTAATGAGCTTTGAGTGAATAAGTATCTTACCAAGATTATACTGTTGGAGCTGGAGTTTTGGAGAGGCGAGATAGTATTGGTCGCAGAGAAAAGAGGCATTGTCATAGGCATCTTGGACAACAGTCTCAATGCAGCAGTCAGGATCAATACAGCCTATATGCATGGGCTTTTTTTCCTTGTCTTGGAGCTCACTTCCGAACAACAGAGCTACAAGAAAATACTCTCTTTATTAAGATGTATGGAACTTTACGGTAATTAATGGACTAACTTCTAGTTATTTTTAATTTTCTTTCATTATAATTATAAAACTGTAAACAAATTATAAGGAAAACAAAGATAATTTATTAGAGAAGTTCAGAAATTGAGAAACTGCAAGAACTGCAATTCAAACTGAATAGTATAGTTTTTCATAGGAAATTCACATTAAAAACTTATATGATTAATATTATGTAGATGAAATTCTTCCGAAACAAAATATATATACATTTTCAATACACATGCACCTACTAACACACACACATACACATATTTCAGTGTTTTCAGCAAATATGGTAAGAAAATCAAAATTGTAATTTAATTTTGGAAAAAAGAATATTTAATTTTGGAAAAAAGAATAATTAATTTTCACAAGAAATAAGTAATAAGTTGAAATGATACTAACTAATATGCACAAAACAAAAATTTCAAAGTACAATGGTTCGCTGTATTAATTTGATTCATGAACATATGTGATCCAGGTGACAATACGTCTACTCACCTTCATGATAACTCAGAAGATGGTTTACAATGTAAGCCGAAACATCAGCAGATAATAAATACTATATTTCTTTAAATTGCATATTTTTTTATCAATCTGGACCAAACCCAAACAAATTCTCAACTAATAACCTTTACAGTAAAAAAAAAACTCCATTTTCTCGTTATGAGGACGAAAAGGGAAGTCTATTACAGATGCCATACATCTCTTATTACAAGGCGGAGAGAAATCATTCTGAAAGTATTTCACAGTAATTTTTTATGGTGTTACTAAGGCATTTGGCACTCTGGCATTAAACTCTTAAGGCATTAAACTCTGGTGGCCAGCCATCCTTAAGGAACTATAAGGGCTGTATTGCCTGAGAAATTTACAAAAAAAATTAAAATTATACCTAAATGGCAAGTTTTGCCAGGCTACCCAGTGGTGATATTTTGTGGAATATGCAAAGAGGTTATGCCCAGGTATCTGTCCTTAGCCAACCATTTTGAGTGATAAACATGCACCCCTTTTTAATTAAGTTATGCAGCAGGATAACTACCATCTGCACCCATTGATGACTTTGGCGTTGAAATGGAAGCAACCTTAAGACTGGATTTAGAGTGTGAAAGCAGCTGAGGTGATAGATATTATAATGGAATGGTGCCATGAAAATAAACTCACATAAAATTCTAGAAAACCCAATTCCATATCCTGAAAGGAAGGTTACTTGCCAAGAATGGATGCTGAAGAAAACGCGTTATAAAACCTTCTGCAGAAGATATGTTCCTGAGTGTGACAATTGGTGCAGGGAGAAGCAATATCCAGCATCTTTGGGACATCCAAAGCAAGTTTTGCCTAGAGATACTGCTGCCTCCACAAAATAGCAGGCACAACATGGGGTTATAGCTACAAGAGAAGAGAGACTCTTACAGTGTGCCGCACTGGTTCGGGGAACAAAGTTATCTAGACATGAGGAGCAGGTCTTGTAACAGTCACAGAGGCCAGCTCTTCGGCTAACCACAGGGGCCTATATGACATCACCAACTTCAGCATTGCAAGTTGTGGCAGTCCAACTCCCTATCTAAAGCTGCAGGTTCAACATGCAATTACAGAGACTACCTGTAATGGTTGATACCAGTGTTATCTCCTGAACAAGTGGAAACTATGACTTAGTTGCCCAGTATAAAGAGGAAGCTGTAATGACAGAATGGCAGAAGAGTTGGAATGAAGTGAGAGATGAACACAAATTCCTGGTAGACATCTGTGAAAAAAGCTAAAAAGAAAATGGATGATACTGGAAGAGACATGTAATCCTTGAGTGTCCATAACGAAATATGGTAAAACACAGACTTTCTGCAGAATATGGACTTCTTGTTTGGCTACTGTCTATGTGTCTAACTTGGTAGAGTCACATAAAATACTTGCTACATTTAAAACCTTTGCAAAAAGTGCCCTAAAAACCTAAATTATTTGTCAATTTTATCTATTTACTTATAAGCACCATAAATTAGTCACCATTTACGTAAATTTATATATTCTAGCCCATAAAAATACAATTAAAAAATTAAAATATAATTTTAAAAAAGTCCTGTTTTGTAGGAAGAGCAATTTTGTAGGTCTCCCATTTATACTTTAAAATTAAAATTTAGTTTGCTAAAAATTGGAAGTACTGCTGTTATTCGGCTGCCCTAATGTACAGCAGGGGAAAAGAAGAATGAGAAAGAGAGCTAAAGAGAGAAGGAGAAAGGGGGCGAGAGGGGGGGGAGAGAGATTAGATTAGTTCTTTGTCATAGGATGCACATCCTTTCTTCCTAACAATTACAGGCTACTAATAATTTACACTTTTTAATTCTAATCCATTTCAAAACAAAAAAAAAATACAAAATCAAAAATATTCAAAGTAATGAAATTAATTACAGANTGTGACGTGGAATACATTCCTGAATATAATTGTTCTGCAGGTAGGTAACTGGAGCATTCCGGCATGCCTTTCATATATAATCCATGAGAAATTGTCGCAGAGGTCTCTCAGCAATCTGGTGTCTACTTTTTTTTTTGCTAAGCATAACAGATTCAACCTCCTGTAGTCCTGTGTTGTGAGCTATCCCAGCCCCAAATGTTTCAGAGTAATATGTTCATCCCATCGTATACCATGAATAAATCTAATAGCCACATTCACAGCTCTCTGGATCCGAATGTCCTTCGTGCTGTTAATGTCTATGTAGATCGAATCGCAATACCAGACTAAAGGGAGAATCAAAGAGGACAACAACCCCACCTTTACCTCTTCTGACAATAACCGCTTCCATCTAATCAATAAATGCAGAGTGATCGGAACTTTATTTGTTACAGCTATTGCCTGACCTTTCAAGTCAATGTGCTATTGAAAATCACTCCTAGTACTTTCAATTGTTTACTTTTAGGAACTGACTGACGGCTAATGATCACGATATGAACTCTGAATCACATTCAGCTAGCATCTTCGAAGTACCAACCAATAGCCACTGTGACTTGCTCGGGTTAAGGGACAGCTGGTTACTCAACGACCACTCTCCTAATCTTGAGAGGTTCTCATTCACTGTCTGAAACCAACCCGTAATAATATATGGATATCCACTATACTATATCACCACATCATCCGCAAACAGGTGAATTTTACAATACTTTACACTCCTCACTATATCATTGATGTAGACCAAAAACAATAGTGGTCCCAGTACCCTGAGGCACCCCTGAGCGGCATTCCATATCAAAACGTTTACTTGAAAACAAATAAAATACTAAAAATGTATCAATAACAAAAAAAAAAAAAAAAATAGCAGCCTATCAGTAGAGTCCCAAAGGGGAAAATTGTTTTGGATGTAATTAAAAACGCTTAATCGACACATACACTTTTTCCATTCAATGAAAAAGAGTACCCAAATAGGGCTAGGTGATCCTAGAAACACATTAGGAATCTGCTGTACAAATGGAAGCACAGAAAGAATGTATAAACTAAATATATATAATATAAAATTGCTCAATGAATATAGATCATAAGTTTAGTGCTATAACCAGAGGACTACCATGAGATTTTATCTTTGATTTATCTAAGCAAATAAAATAATGTATAAGAAGTTACTATTCTAGATAAATTCTTAAAATTTGATTGGGTTTAACAATTAGTAATTGGATACAATGAAATATAGTTGCCTTTACTAATTACAATCCACTACACAGCTATAATAATTGAATTGGAATGATTACTAGTATTCACTAATTAAATAATCAATTCCAAACAAATTGAATCAATTATAAACTTAAAAATGTAAAACCCATACTTAGCTACCTAGCAACTAATGAACCAAGAAACTTGGACAAGGTGATGAAAATGAAAGTGAGCTTACTGTGCTGGTTTATGAGCATCCTAATGCTGATTCGAGACATGTAGAATCTGTCCAGAAAGTATTGAATGCTGTGCTCAGTCTGAACATCCACATCATGGCTCTCTTTCAGCTCTATGATGCCCTGAGCCATTGTAGGAACAACATCAGCATGGCGGTTCCGGATCTTAATGAGATTATCACAGAACCTGCAACACCCAGTGTAAAAAGACTACCTTTTCATAATGGATGGATAAATGTAAACAATAAGTGAAAACAATTCTAAAAACACTTATTTAGTAAGGCTTACTGATTTAGCCATAAATTATGTCATTCTTAATTTATTTCAACTATTAACTTGAGTCTATATTTTAAAGTATAAAGTCTAAATTTATTTGAATATATATTTTTTGAATTTTACTATTTATAAGAAAGATTTTTAAATTTGTATGGTCTTTGTTTTCATTGATTTTGTATATGCAGTTTTTATTTTTTTATTTTTCCCTAGAAAGAATCAATTCCAAAACATCATTTGAGTCTACTCTTTATTTTATTATATATCCAATCACTCTACTTTTGTTACAAATATTCAGTTTCCAGTGTAATTTTTTTTTTTTTCTTGATTTAGTCTAATAAGATAAAAACTAAATCTGTCTATTTAAGTTCAGATATAAGAAGAGAAAAATATTGTGAATAATTTTGGGGCATATAGTTTTCAATTCATTTAAATTGTATCTTGTTAGGAAACATGTTATCTCTTCATGTTGTGTAATTCTATTTGTCAATCAATACATTTTTTTGTACAAACAAGATAAAATAAGGGAAAAATAAATCTAAGCCTTATCAATTTATTTTATGTTAATAAGTACAGATTCATGGATAACTTATAACAGTGAATTAATTTTCTCTTTCTATGAGTTATCACTTGTTAGAAAATAAAAAACAAAAAATTATATTTATTAAGTTTTGGGTTCTTTTATGAAGTATTAAATAAAATAAAACTCTAATTAGTTGAGAGGAATCACTCTTCTAATTAGCTATAGAAAGGAAATTTATCTTATTTTCTATTATTAGATTTTTTTTGTTGGGGTTTAGTCAAGGTAGATCCAAAGAAATACAAATTTAAAGAAAAGTTTATTTTAAAAATTATCTACGTAGACAGATAATTTAAAAAAATAAATTTTTTTTTTAAATTTGTATTTTTTTCTAATCTACCTTGACCGAACCTCAACAAAAAGACATCAAATAATAATATCTATGGTAAAAAAAAACTCTCCATTTGAACTTATTTTCTATTTATCATTTTTATCTATTTCATTTAACTTTTGATAAGAATCAACCTTAACTAGGGCATAAAATCAGCTAACCTCCACTTTTTATAACTGAAGAAAAAATAGGTTCCAGGTATCTCTAGGTAAAGTTCTAATTTTACCCTCCATAGAGAAAATTTCATAAGTGAAGTTAATAGATATTTAATATTCTAGATGAATTATTCTACCTTTGCAAAGAACAAACAATAAATCTGATTGATTGACTTGATAATCAATTTTCCTTGCAGTTTCTAATAAATCTCTGTATAAGAATTGCCTCAATATTCACCAACCAATATTCAGACTCACATAATTTGAATATTAAATAAAAGGAATAAATATTGAAGTATTAATTTGTTTAAAAAAAGAATACAAACTAATGGCCATAAATGTAAATATTATGATTGGAGTATCTTTAAGCTTCTGAGATTTACCTTATATGTACCATAATTTAGATAAAGCCTAGAATACAGCTCGAGGTAACAATTATATTTATTCAAGTTATTGAAAATTATCCCTGACCTGCACTTTCTGTCAGGAATAAATGTTGATTAAACTTTATTTTGAATTAATGACCACTATCTTACTCTCAACAAGGCATCTTCGAAGTACCAACCAATAGCCACTGTGACTTGCTCGGGTTAAGGGACAGCTGGTTACTCAACGACCTCTCTCCTAATCTTGCGAGGTCCTCATTCACTCTCTGAAACCAACCAGTAATACAATCTGGATATCTACTGTACCATATCATCACGTCGTCCGCAAATAGATGAATTTTACAATACTTTACACTCCTAACTATATCATTGATGTAGACCAAAAACAATAGAGGTCCCAGTACAGAACCCTGGCCACCCGCCCTTACTCTCTGCCTCCTGTCACAAGGTAAGAACGTATCCACGACAGTACATCCTCGCAAACACCAACAAAACCCAGCTTCCTGTGATATAGCTGATGACTGAAACAGTCGAAAACCCTCAAGAAATCCAAGGGCACCCAAACGGTCACCTTCCTATCGTCGATAGCCTTCCTTATATCCATCGTAGCAATATGCAGAGCACTGCATGCACTGCGCCACTGGCGAAATCCTGATTGACATTGAGTTAGTATCTCGTTATCCTCAAGGAACTGCCTCAACTGCCTTGCTACTAATCTCTTCATTACATTTGAGCACACTCGCAGGAGTGCTACAGGCCTATAATCTTCTAGTGCACTCGCTTTTGTTATCTCCTGAATAGGCCTTACACTTGCACGCTTCCACAGGTCAGGAAAAACCCCTTGCTCAAGCGAGGCATTAATTATATTGGCAAGCTCTTCATTTGCTCCAACCATCTCAAGCTTGCTCTTTGAAAAAGAATCATCACCTGCAGCTCCACTTATAATACAACTTAAACTCCNTTACTAATATATATATATATATACATCCTCAAAAGGTCAAAAATAAATGACAACAATTCTAAAAACTCTAATTCGTTGCCCGACTAGTTTAATATTCTTTGACACCTCTTCAGGAGCTTAAAATATCCATACAATTCATAAATGCTGTTTGGAAGCTAAGTATTGATGTAGCTTTTGAAGCTTAAGATTCATTTTTATAAAATGTGTGATATATTTTAAGCCCCCGAAGGGGCCTTTAAGAATGCAGAACTAGTCAGGCAATAAAGAAGTGTTTTTAGAATTATTGTCACTTCCAACAATTGACCTTTAGCTATCCATCAATGGAAGTAGAAAACAGGACATTTTTGAATAATATTTTATTATGTAAATACAAATCTAGAATGAAGCATGAGTTCATTATAATAACAAGATGACAAGATATAAATAAAATAAAAGTTAAAAGTTATATATTTAGTCCACAGTCAAAATCTACTGAAAAGTTTAAAGTCAATATTTGGAAGTCAGGATATACTTCATCATAAGTTAGCACTAAAGGAGTCAGTAGATAACTGAAATGGACTTTGGGTTGGAGTGGGTATTGTCACTGTATAGTGAAGATGAACGTGCTAATCCGCACATAGAGGGGGTAATCTGCAGTCTAATAGGATACTTACTCCTAATAGAACTTTTTGGGACACCTTATCAACATCTTGTCTGCAGGAGGATTATTCAACTTCATCCCTATAAGGGGAACTTATCTATCAGAAGGTTAATAAAAACAAACTTAAAGACAAAGTTAAGGGCCATTCATCATATATATACATACTTAGGAGGCAAGATGAAATATATTATCTCCATCCCTTAGTTTGTCAATACACCATGATGTGAGGATCAAGTCCAAAGTTCAATAACAAAATTTTTTTCTTCTTCTTCAAACCACTATATTTTTCTTTTTAAGTCTAACTCAAGTTAAGAATAAATAAATAAATAAAAGTAAGGTATTTTCTCATGAATTAATAAGGCATTATTATGTTACAAATATTTTCTAATTTATAATCAGATTTTCTATCTGTTAGGCATCAAAAATTACAACCATTAAAATTTATATATACATGCACGTGCATGTGTGCGTGTCAACAGTTCGATTTTTCATAATGAAATTCTACAATGTCAAGTGCAGGTAAAAACATTTCTTGGATGTAGTGAACATAATTCTTAATTTAGAGTAATGAAAATCAACATAGGTTTGTTCATTGAGAAAAACATATTGTAGGAGTTATTCAGCAAAATTAAATAATTTGAAGTGGGAGTTTAGCTACTAAATAAAGTGGGAGTTTTAACATAACTTTCTAACCTAGAAAACATAATTACATTGTTTCAAATTGAAATTTAGATTTTTGTTTTTAACTGTAAAATGAAAGCATATTTTTATATTCAAATGGAGTTTTTTTTTTCTTTTGACCATTCTTTCCACTGAACCCTATGAACACAAACACAATTCCCAATAACACCCTTCCTTTTTTCCTTTGTCCTTTTATTGCCCCCTTTTGAAACAGGCCGCTCTCCCTTTGTACCTTCTGCCTCTTACCTCCCCCCCACCCTTCCAGCAGTGCTTGTATCGACAAATTTTGGATAGGTATTAAAAATGAATACCCAGAACTGTCTACAAAAGCATTACAGACTTTGATGCCATTTTCTACGTCTTATAACTGTGAACAAGGTTTCTCCAAAATGGTGAATATCAAAACAAAATCAAGAAATCGTTTGACCCTGGAAAATGACATTCTTTTGTGTATTACAAAACTCATTCCGGACATAAAAAAATTGGTTAATTCCAAACAAGCTCATGTTTCCCATTAAATATTATTACACCTTTTTCAACTTGTATGTGTATTACAAATTTGTGTAGCCTATAAATTTTGTTATTAATAAAAACTACAGCTATGACTGATTTGTTTTTTTGATTTTCCTCCTTATCCCGCGACCCCCCTGGACACACCACGCGACCCCCCTGGGGGTCGCGACCCACAGTTTGAGAACCACTGNGTAAACTCCCACTTTTTTTGGTCCAATATTGCTGCTTAACAAACTTAGCCTTTCCTTTCTATGTAAATGCCACTTTTCAAGTTCCGTAGCAAAAAAATTTAATATGCCAGTGAGACCAAAAAAGCTATTTACGTATCAGGTAAACTCCCACTTATATTCGTCCAATTTTCCTGGTTAGCAAAATTAAATCTTCCTTTCTGCATCTAAATGTTTAAATGCAACATGGCAAGTTCCATTGTAACTCAAACGCATATAGCCTTAAACTTTGGCCACTAGAACATTTACACACACAATATATTATTTATATACACACACAAGCATATATATATATATATATAAATGTTATATAAATGTGGGATATACTCTGTATATTTATATAAAGTATACCTCATAATTTAAATTCAATTCAAAATATTAGCATTAACATTGGTAGTTTTAAAAGCTAATAAAAATTATTATAGACACAGTTCTTCAAAGGTTTAATTCAGAGGTCAAGAAAATATTTTATCAGAATAATAATAATGGTAAGTAACAACCTCTCAAGTATGGTTGGGGAGTAGTCGAGCTTCTCAAACTGCAGTATCTCTCCGAATGACTGAACATACCAATCATTGACAAGGACAACACTTGGCATGCGAAGGAGGTTATCTGGGAGCAGATGAATTTCTTTCATGATGTTCGCCAGCCGTACTGGAAGTTCCTGACGCAAGAACAAGTATGACTTCTTCTCACAAGCTCGGAGACCTGAAAAAAAGAAAAAACAACAACAAAAAACATTAGCTAAACTTAGAAAAATATGTTTTATAGGCTTCCTAATTAATGTAAATAAGAGTTTCATTTATGTATTTCAATATATAATTTTCTAATAGTAATATGTCAATACATTTATTTAAAGTAAACTATTTACTAATGCCCAGTAAGATATTTGGAAATATTAATTCACTGTCAGTATATAAATATGAATTTCATTAATATTTTTATAATGCATATCTGAAGTGATTCCATAATATGATATCTCATTAAGAATCACAGAATGCAAAATGTACACGACATAATTTAAGTTAGTTTTGTTTTAAGTTTTAAAATTGCAAGCCAGAAACCAATAATAATTATAACATTCATAAGTATGAGATTTTTTTAGAATGATGATTACTCTGTCTACATTGCCTACCTTGTCTCCTAGGGACAAAGGCAGTTGTCTTGCAATGCTTTCTGAGTGAAATAGTAAGTTTGGTAAGCTGGGCAATCCTTGATGAAATTCATTCAGTTGTTTGTCGCAGGTAGGGCATATAGGTGAATCTTCTTTGGTTATCAGATGTCTAAGTCTTGTCAGGACAACTTCTTCCCTTCTGTTACCTCTGCTTGAACTGGACCACTTCTTGGTCAAGTCTTTTATGGCCCTCAGCTTATTATTAGTTGGTTCTGCGTTCCACAGTATATCCCAGTCAGCATAGGTTTTGTATTTTACCCAACATTTAACAACTGGTTGCATGATATGTTTGGGAGGTGTGTTCTTAAGAGCTGCTTCTTTTGCAGCCTTATCTGCCGTCTTTTTTCCCAGGATACCAATGTGTGATGGAACCCACAAGAATTTGACTATTTTGCCTTGGTTTTGAATAATGCGGATGTAGTGGAAAATAATTAAATAAGTATTTAACAACAAGGATTACTAAATAAATTTGGCTCATCTATTGGTTATTGAAGATTTATATTTGAGAATGTTTAAATGATATATTATGAAGTAATTATAAAAAGAATCAAGAAGAAAAGAGAAGCATAAACAAAAAGTAATAACATTTGATACAGTCATTGTCAAAGTTTCTATTCCAAATTTGATATTCTCACAATTGAAGAATACTAATATCAACATAATTTAGGTTTATAAGTTAAGACTGCCTTGAATTTAATTGTCCTTTGTTTCTAAATATAAATGAATAACTAAGTCCTACTGAAGAAACAAGTGGATCTTTAACACCTAACAAGAAAAAAATTAAATTCAAACCGTCTGTAAATTTTTTGACAAACAGTATAATATGGAGATAAAATCATTATTGTAGAGTCATTACAAGCAAACAAGTTCCTTATTTACCATAGGTGTATTCATCATACTAGCTGCATCAAGACTATAAAAAAATTAGGCATGACATACAAGAGTGAACTTTTTTTTTGTTATTTTTGGATTCTATTCATTTATGACGAAGTAGAGTATTTTACGTGATGCAACATAATACTCAAATGTATGAGAATTATTCAGATTAATTATAATTATAATTAATAATTAAACAATTATTTTACCTGTATATATTAAATAAAAATTATTTCATACATCAAGTTAAAAGCAAAGCTTCAAATCTTCAAGTTAAAAAAAAAATGGTTGGAAAAGCCTGCCAAAAGGAGCTGTTTAACTAGGCAGATTTCCCATGCTTCATTAATATAAAGTATGAAATTTAATTTCAAAGAAGGGAAGGAAGAGTGAGGATGCACGTGTTTAATTCATAAATTTCTTCCTCAACAAGCAAATGCTATGGGATTAGAAAATAAAATTTATGCCAACTATTTTCTATAAACTTTTTCATAACTAAAATAACAATAAAGGTATAATGATTATAAATTTTAGTATCCCTCAAAACCAGCCTCTTTGCTTATTTAATTTACCAAAAATGTATTTCTTTATGGGATTGCTCTGAAAATTCTAAAATACTAGGTTTATACATTCTAAAAATAAGAAGGGGCAGCTAACACTTTAATTTATATTCTTAATATCCATTCTTTTAAAAAAAATTTATAGAATATAAAGGTCATAAAATCACATTTTACACCTATATAGTCATATACATTTTTAAAAAAAATAATAACAGATGTTAAAATTTGAATTCCTCCCCCTCCTCAATCGAATTAAGTCATTAACAAACTCATCCACAAAAAACAGTTTAAATACTGAAATTGGCTTTATATATACCATTAACAACCTCAATTTATAATGTGGGAATTTGAAATGTGATTTTTAACGAATGCCTTATCACTATTAAATGTTTAATTTGATAAGAAAGTTGGAAATTCTTAATGGAAAAGATAATTCTGAAATAATTTTCTCCAAGCTTTTGATTTTAATAGCTCTATACTTAAGAGATTTAATTAAGACTGTTAAAATGAATGATATTGACAAGTTTAATTAGCTGACTAATGTAAATTGATATTCTACTTTAAATATGTAGTGTAATAGCACTATTGACTTTTAATCATCCCTTGGCATTTCAACAAACAATAGAGCCAGTGATATGACATTTGTGAAGAACATTATATAAACACTAATTTAGTTCATGGACAAATGCTCAAGCTAAAGAACCATCTAGTTACATATTAGAAAACAGAGAACATTTTAATGATTAAAATAACTCGGTCCCAGAAATTTAAATTATACATGTGCAAGTATATGTGTATGCAAAATAAGCTGGTTTCTTATTGCTTCATTTGATGGAGGTGTGTATATGTATAAAAGTAAATTATTTCATATTCATTCAGTAAATAGTAAGGCCATTTTCATAGACTGTTTCAGAGGGAAAATTTTAACAATCGCAGTCACAAATAAATTCATTTGTTACATCTTAAATATTTTTACGATATATATTTTTCATTAAACTTTTGTAGCACATGAATGTTAGAAAATGAAATTTTACACTTATTATGTTCTATACAATTTTGTATAACCCAGTAGCAAAGACATTACAATTATAAATTTTAGTCTTCCTCAAAATCCTCATCTCATTAAACAAATTTCAGCCAATAATGTACTCATCCATGGTTTGCAAAAAATAAATTAAAAAAAAAACCCTGAACATTGAATTTTGTTAATATTAAATTTGTTTTTCATTTAATAATTTTGAATGCTAGAAATACACACACACAAACAAAATATTTTGAGCTATCATCTGATTTCTGCTAAAAATGAATGTAAACAGTTATAAATAGAAAGCCTAAATGCTACAGTTTGTTTCTATACTTTAAAAGATAAAGTACTAGCTAACCTTTGAAGCTACATTCTTAAAACTATTTTTAATAAGCCTTATTGAAGAAAAGTTATATAATTTAAATATTAGATAATTACATTTTAGATCTACCATGTTAAATAGTTCTTATAAATATATATATATATATATTCCATTATTTGAAAATTGTGAGCACACACACACAAATAACTTTATGACTATATATTCCTGGCTTCCCTTATATAAGATAGTAGAGAAATTTTTTTTTTTTTTTTTCAAAAATTGTGTAGTAACATGAAAAGAATGATTCTTTAGGAGAAATCTGCTAATAAACAGGCTAGATTTCTATTTTGAGTAGTGAGCAATAATTGAGTGTCAATTAAGCCCATAGGCATTATTTACAAGAAAAAAAATGAAAAAAATGTTCTCTAATCTGACCAAAGACAATGAAGAATTGTTGTTCTTAATAATGCCATTCTGAAACCAGATGTAAAGCATTATTGTTTTCTATGAAATTCATACGAAATTAAAAACTGATTGTTTCAATAATTAGTTAAACATGATCCCTTATCTTGAATTATTTATTTGCATAAGTAGATCCAGAAAGCTAAATGGTATTTTCAGGAAAATTATTCAGAGAACTCAATTGGCTTTCTCAACCAATATCCAGTTGTCCTTGTGCTCAACTAGGGATGTTAATTAGGCTCTATAATTTCATTTAGATTAGAGGAAATGCCTAATGAAATGCCTGCTCCACCCAGAACCTTTAAGTACAAATGAGTCTAAGTTAAAATAAAGTTAGTTTTTCTTTATTCACTCTCCTTATCTCTCTATGCACATACCAACCCACAATATTAAGGGATATAACAAGAATGTTTCTCTACTAAATACAAATAATGACTAGGAGCTCAACAGAAAATAAAGCCTTGCAAAAGTTTCCAAATTATTGGGGAAAATTGCAATTTTACATTTAAATACAAAATAGCAATTTGTTCAACTATTATTAAATGTGCTTTCTTTTTTAAATTTTTGATAACAACAAAATTTTGCAGCTAAATGTCTTGAGTACATCCAATGGTTTCATTATCTTATGATTATAGTTACAAAGAGTAACTCTGAATTTGTCCCACAACATAATAATTTTGACAGTTATATTTTATTATGTCATTGTTATAGTTCAGCTTCTGGTCATCTTAGCATATGAATTTTTTGTGAGCTGAATGATATTCAATTAACTTCATTTACAATAAAAGACATATTCATTTTCCTAAATTTTGATTCTGGGAGCAAATTTTGACATTTATTATTATTATTATTTTAATAAGTAATAAATACATTTATAACACTTAGAAATAGATCTAGAGATAATAACTCATATGATAAAACAATCTTGCATGGAAGATTTGTCTTTCTGCTTCCGAATGTGAATGTATTTCTCAACTGTTTATTAGCTATAGTAATAAGTCAAGAGATTATGTTATCTACAACAGTGTAATTAATAAGGAAGTAATCATAAAGAAATTGTGAGAGGATCTTTCCAATGAAGGGGAGAGAGAAGCATTGGCCCCTAGCACACCCACCTCCTTCACAGCTAGACAGAAGGTAAACAAGCTTACATAACTCTCAACAGTCCCTGATAACAAAATTGCTTTTTCATCCAGAATCATGAGAAAAATAATAACAAAATAAAAAATCAAGTAATGAAAAGTAATTTTCAACATGAAATTAATTATTATTATGTTTTCCCATTAATCACAGGAAAAAAAAAGAACCTGAAACTTCTCAACCACTAGTAAGGAAAACACCCTTGGTTTAGTTGAAATTATTTAATGTCAGCAACAACATTAAAAAATTGTTCTAATTTTTAGATTACTTTTGTTTTAGAATAATTTTGGAATACATTTGTACATAATAAAAGAAAAAAGGAGGGGCTAAACTTTAAAGAAAAATGTCAATAAAATAAAAAAGAAAATATTAGAAAAGAGTAGGAAGAGAACAGGACCTTAGTCTGATGTTAAAATAAAATAGTAAACATAGAAATTAGAGAATACTGATAGAAAATGCCCAAATAAAAATATAAAATTACAGATAAAATACATTCACGATGTATAAAAGAACAATTTAAAGCACTTGCTTTCTATAAAGAATTTTTCTTTCATTCAACTCTACTGGTTTTGATTTAAACTAGTAGAGTTGAATAAATTTAATTGAAAAATACATTTTAATATATTCATATTATTATCAATTAAGAATCCATTAAGGAGAGACCTCATTAAAATAATAAATAATATATCTACACATTTTCTTTTAACAGTCTTCAATAGAAAATTTAAAGACATTGGGGATGACAGGATTAGAAAGAAGGGGGGGGGGGTAAGGGTATAAGGCATTATAAAAACTATAACTAGAAAAACATTGTAAGTAGCAATGAATTTTAAACTATAATTTTTTCCAACATAAAATTATTATCCTTAGAAGGCTTTTTCAATCATGAACCGAGAACAAATGAAAATTGGGTTGAATCATTCAAATAGGCAGTAAATTTAAAATATTTACAGGGAGATGAATGATAACTAGAATTCCAAATATTAATATGCTAAGTATGTTTATTTTATCTATTTGATATACCGTAACTTTAATGTAAAACATGTTCAGGTAAATGAATGAATTGTTATATTAAAATGCAAGTGTTGATGGTGGAAGAACATTCTACATTGAAACCAGAAGTTTACTTCATGGGAGAACTTTATTGTGTATTTTAATATTTAGACACTTAGAGGGCTATGAGTATTTAGACCCTTGCAGTGCTGTAACTTTTTTTAAAGTTGATTTTTTTTTTTTTTTTTTTTTAAGGGGATCACTAAATTATGAGGCTTTACTAACAGTGTCAGTGTCAAAATTAAAACATTGTGACATTTCATCTTTTATTTCTTCATAGACATTCACTGTTCCTGATTGTTCAGTTTTATCACTGAGAACCCTACTATATAACAAAATTACTTATTTTAAATTTCATTATATAAGCACTGTACTAAATAAAAAGTACAATTGCCTTCAATTTAAAGTTTGTTTGAAATATTTATGAATATTCCTGGAGACCGTGAAAGCCTACGGAACATGATATTTTATCTTTTGTTTAAATACTGCAGAAGGAGATAGCTTGTTTCTTCTTCACTTCTCAGTGTCACAGCAAATTTTGTAAGTGATAAATACATTTTCTGTCAATGAAGTATGAGTCATGTATTTAAAAAAATAAATTTTATTATGAAGTGATAACATAATAAAAGTCACAATTAATTTCAATAATTAACTTTATAAAAGAAGATATTTTCTATAATTTGGGAAGGACTTTCTAATACTTTTTAACCAAAAGATAATATGAATATTTATTCATTTATATTTATTAATATTCATTTATATAAGTTTATTTGACAACTTTTTAAATAAAGTCAATTAAATTAAAAACTTATGAATATCTTTAGCATAAAACATTCCATAGCAGCACAACTTGACGAATCATAAACAATTCAATAACTCTTTTGTAAAAAAATTATTTTTAATTTTTTATTTCATTTCTTTCTGGGTCAGACAGGGAAAATTTTGACATCCACTCATACATAATGTTAAAGAATAGGAATACATGTAATGAGAGGAACCGAGCTGTATAGGAGGGTCAATTGAAGGATGCCACCTGATCCCTTTCTTTAGAAGAGGAAATTAAGATAATAAGGAGATTAAGATTACTCAGAAATAGCTATTGGATTCTTCTAGGCCTGCCTCACACCTTCCTTAGAGTTATAAAAGGGGCATGCCAGCAGCCCTCGAATCATTGTTATGTATTACTTAACTGAATGTTGATATTACTCAGTGTCAGATTGCTTGTCTCAGTGTTGGTGGTTGCCTTTACAGTGCCAGTAACAGTGAAATGATAAGTGACAGTAATTAGCAATTTATTATGAGGCCTCTTTGTAAATAAGCCTATTTCATTATCTGTACATATTAATTAACTAGGTGTATGTAATTTATATTTTCTATTTATTTATATATAAGTTAGTAAGGGCAGTAGATTCGATTGTTAGTGGTAATTAGTAGGTGTTCTTATTTGTTTAATAAATTAACTTTAATTTATTATAGTTTTTAATTATTACACTGGGGAACACATTTTTTATTGAATTAGATTTATTTGACACTGTTAGTTGATTAGAAAAAGTTTTTTCACTAATTCTTAGCATCTGAATCTGAATAACCTCAGATTTTTTCTAACACGTTAAATTTTTAAACTACAGGATATCCTTAGAAATCATAAAAATCATGCATTCAAAAGAACATAAAGTAAAAACATACCAAATATATAGTTTACAAAACATTTAATGTAAGTTTAATCGAGTTCATACATATAAAATTGTTTAATTAATGAACAGTGCTTAAAAATTTAGATAAAAATTAGCATTTGTAGCCTTTTCTGGAGTGCTTAGTTTGTGTACATTCACGCTTGATGCTCCAACAATAGTCAGCCATCAAGATTGTCTGGGAAATTAGCAAGGTAAAAAATGCAATTTAATGCTAATGTTGCAACCTAGCTTTTGGAAGTTTTCCAGAGTTGCTGGAAAATTTTGGAGTAATTCAATGCTTGTGTATTTCCAAGAAAGTCTTTAAGAATGTTTTTGAATGCCAACCAAGCATTCTTTTCTATTTCTGACATTGTTACCACAAAAAGGGAAATTCATTGAAAACTGGCACGGGGACTTCAGTTGAATGCGGTACTGGGCGTATAGCTGACGGTAAACTAGGATACTCTATTTTACATTTATTTTTCTAGTTATATCCCGATTTTTTCACTATACAAAAGTAACAATCACTTGAATGATCTTTGGGCTCGCACCAAATCATAGGTATACCAAATGAAACTTAGCACTTGTTCCCTTGCACACTTTATGAGGTGCCCATGCTTTGTCTTGATCATCAAGTTTCACTTTAAAATAGGCAAAACATGCTTATCTGACAAATGTACTGATATTTGTCCTTTGACTGGGAATGGTAAAACTGCGACATATATAACAAAACGAATCGGGGCTGTTTTCGCACTTTCGATGTGTAGGAGCAGAGGTAGTCATAAAGAAATGATTTAGTTCAAACATACTATATAGTTCTGTACACTTCCTTAACGAAATACTAAATACTGCTTACCGACACACATTTCACCACCGTATAATAGACGTAACTAAACAGGCAGGTCTAGGTCAGCATGGGCCCCACCCATATAGAAACCGAACATGAAGTTATAGAAGAAAACTTTTTAAAAATTTGAAATGAGCATGCCTAATTAATAGAAAACAGCTAAAAAATATAACTCAACAGAAATTGAGTTTCAAATTGTTCCCCAGTGTTATTCACCCATAGCCCATAACAATATATTAGAAAAATAGCAAGAAACTAGGTCTTTCTTTTGCATCGTACCTTATTTTATTTCTTTGGGAGTAAAAAATTCAGATATTCCAAAGTACAGATTATTATATTTTCTCACAAATCATACAGATGTGTTTGATGGATGGCAGACATAAGAATATTAAATATAAATACTTTTTCAGGGCTTGACCATTTTTTTTTTTTTTTTTGCTCATCTTTTCTACATTATATTATGGTTTTTTGGGGGTTGAATTTAGATTGAGTCTAACTACAGGTCCAGGGAGGTTTTTATTTATCAGCCTGGAGCCAGATCTTGATCTAAGACTACATTTCCATTGGTTGGCTCATTTCTGGAGGTGTCTGACTCGCTTTTGTTATCACTGGCAACTATATTGATTTGTTAGACAAAAAATGCTGGTTTCCAATTTTGACTTGGAGTATATCCTTCTTCCAAAATAACATTATTTGGGTTTTTAAAAATAAATTTATGGCTTTAAAAAAAATAAAATAAAAATACTTTTCAGCATGACCAAGCTCAGAAGAAGTATTTATGAATATTTTTGAAGACCGTGGAAGACTATGTGAAATGACATAAGAATTTTTTTCATGAATAAGAACCTTGATCATTATATATCTCTTTAAGCAATATAAAGAGGTTAATTCTAAGGCTGTTGATGTAGTAAAAGTCATCAATAAAAGTAAAATTGAGTCTATATTATCTTAATGCACTAACAAAGTTTAATCTAAACAAAACTCGCAAAGAAAATTTTTTTTAAATTTAAGTTTAACGTTCTCCTCAATCCACCCATTAAAGTTTATTTTTAATTTACAAAATTTATATTTTGATGAATGTATTCAAATATATAGTAAACACAATTGCAGTTCATGTATTCTTATTATTTTTATTTAGATCTTTATTTATTACTTTCTGCTAATAAAAGTCTTATAATTTGATGGCTTATTAATATGCATATATCCAAGAAAAAAATAGTAAATAAAATGTCATCTTGTGAGAAGAAGGTGCCCATTGACCTTAGTAAATTTTGGCGAAGAGGCCCAAGAGGTTGCGAGGCCATCTTTATCTTTGTCTTTGGGGAGAGTTCTAGGGATTGTAGTCCAATGACAGGGATATGGTACGTGGGTTAAGGTGAAATACAAGCTTACAGTGGAAGAGTGTAAAGCGGGTGAAGATAAGATCTTGGACAAAAGGAATATTATAGCCGCGATGAAGAATAGAGTTGGATACATAAAATGGAGCTTTTGCAATTATCATTTATTCTAAAAAATATTTCTCACAAAAATGACCCTAACCTATTATATATATATAAATGATTTAAATTAACATAATGGAATGTAACATTTTGCTGAAACTAAACTTCACATTCCACTGACAAAAGACACCTTAAGAAATTTACATAAATACATTATATAATCAAGGATTATTTCCATACATTTAAATTCTAGGTTTGCTGAATTAGCAAGATGGAATGGTTAAAAAAGGCATATAGCAAATTCAGAATTTCATACATTTTGATTAATATAAAGAGGAGTAATAAATAATCAAGAAAAACAATTTAATAAAATTAGAGCACGTTCTTAAATTTACCTTAGCATGGCACAAACAAAGAATATAAAAACAATTTATTTGAATTTTTCAATGAAAATATTCTAATATAGATTAATTATCAGCAAATTCAAGTAACAGATGGTCGATAATACTTTAAATGCTCATATTTTTAAAGGAAAGAATATATGTAGCAATATTTTCCATTATTTGCACTTCACTAATAAGTCCTAGAATTTTACTTTGAGAGAGTTAAGCCAGAATGTGTTTTGTTTTTAGAAGTACAGCAAGCCTAAAACAATTTAACAACCTTTTCAATAAAAAGTATCTTTATCTTATTACCCATCTCAGGTAGGGTTATGCCTGAATGTGTCTCAATAATTAATAAATGTATAAATTATACATAAATTATCATATATATGAGAAGCAATAAGAACAGGCTAAAAGTATGAGACATACAAGTATAAAAGACTGGTTATAGTGTTCTCACTAAACTATTAACAATATATCACTACTGTGTGATGTTTAAAAACATATTTTTTATATTAATTTTTCATAATAAAAAATAATTGCACAAATTCATAATCATAAAAAAATTAATTTGAGCAATTACTCATTTATTATTAGGATAATAAATTCCAATATTTCCCCATCGGAATTGAGAAAATTGCTTTAATCCAAACATTATCGATATCCAAATCAGAATAGTAATAAACAAAACTTAAAAGAAAATTATGAGAAAATATCAAATTGAAAAGAAAAATAATATATATTATATAATATACCAGTGCCATTAAATAGATACATTCTATGATGAATTTCTATTCAATGGTACTATTTCAACATTTCAGAAATAAATGTAGCCATGAAACATTCTATCACATTGTTTCCAAATTATCATTTAAAATATTATACATATTAAAAGAGCAATATTCTGCAAGGATGAAGAAATCATACAAATTAATGCATATATTAAAAGAATTTATAAAATAGGAAATGAACAATTTTCCCTCTTAAAACAAAAGTAGAAACATTCCTTATCATGATAAGATTTTTTTTAATTTAATGTAGGAAGGTCAATACAGAAGGAAATCAGCCAGCAGAAAATGGGTATAAGGAAATCAGGATATTACTCAGGAAGAGATATTGGCCTTGGCTAAAACCACAATTACCATTATGAAAGGGTTTTCAGAGATAGGGACATGAAATAATCAATATAGTTACATTAAATACTATTCAATATTAAATACATTCTAAACCAATAATCACTAAAAAATTAGTAACTCACCAAAATCAACAAAATGTTTTATTGAGAGAGGGGATGGGTTGAACTGCGAGTAAAAATCAACCATTTTGGAAAGATTTGATAAAAGTCTCACTGTAGTCAGCTTCATTTTATTCTTTCTTAAGATTAACACGAAAAACAAAAAATTAAAAAAATTACGAATAGATTGATTAAACTTGAACTAAGAGTAAATGAGTAAGCTTTCCATGCTAAATTAACTGCATATGCAAAATATGCCTAATTATTCAAATTAAATAATGACTAAAAGATTCTGACAGAAGTCAGGAAGGAAGAACACTTCCTAACAGCTCGAACGTTGACTAGGTTCTGCTTGGACAGCTTGTATTTTTCTAAACTTCAAGGACAATTCAATCGATTACGCATCCAAAGATATATATATTCATATTTTACAACGATTACTGTGAAGAATCTTTCAGTATGAGAATGAAAACTATTATGTCAAAAATTTCCAATAAAAACGTCATGAAGTAAAAAGTCCTAAGATTATTTTCCCCTTTCATACAGTTGACTGTTTAGTTTCTTTTCTTTTTCTTTCCTAATTCAGTATAATTTGAAAAAGTTTCTTTTGAAAAGAGGAAATTATTTACAAATTAATTCAAGTTATTTTAGTTCACACATCTAACATGACTTACATCCCTGGAGTAGTCTAAGGTAAGTCGATGGTAGACATTCTAATCCCTGAAATGGGTTCAGGTAATTTCATCTTTATTGGCTCAATTCAGCTTAACGAGATATATTCAAGTTTAGGATAATGCAGATATCAGGTGAGAGCATTCGTATCATTGTTATCTCTTTTCATATATACGTTTTGTTGACAAAATGTACGTTTTTTAAGCACTTAAATTAACTTTCTCTAAACCAGTGTTTTTGTTTTCTTCAATATTTACTAATTTAAATATCAATATTACAAGTAAAGTCAGCACAATATCCGGTTATGACCACCCAGAACCATCGAGTTTATATTGTTACAGCCTCTAGTATGTACTCCCAAAGAACCTCAGGTTACTAATGAAGCTAAAAAAAAAAAAAAAAGGCTCTAGATTATCCTCTGTAACATCAATATAGCCCTTCGCTGATGCAATAACTGTGTTCTGCAATATTCTCTTCCACCTAGCATAGTCGAAGAGGCGATTTTGCTGATTAAAGGTAAATAAAAGGTCATGGAGAAAGAGGCTTTCTACAGCTTGTCATCCAATTCTAAACACTTATGAGTCAGGACAAGCTTTTATTTATCGATAAACGCTTAACAATGGCGGGGTTTGAACTCGCATCGCCGGAACGAATCCCCATGAGCAACCCTGGCGCCCCTTGAGTCATCTTTAATCTTCATTGTATTTACATGATATATGAGGGGGACAATGTCTTGTGAGAAGAAAGATTAAAATTTTTAACTATGACTTTAATATTAAAACAGATCTATAACTTTTTTTTTTTTTAATGGCATGTCAACCTTTGGTCATTAACGCCAGGGAGTTACTTTTAGAAGCGGGAAGATATTTTCAAGAAGAAGAATTTCTTAGCTATAGGTCATGGTGAGGTATAATGAATTGTTAATGCGAATAGTTATTATGTGGATGTACATAGTAACTTCTTTGTACTAAGAAACTATGAAATTTATGAGAAAAAAATTGAGAAAGATTGGAAAAGAAGCATACTGAAAATGCATCTAGATAAGATTTAATAGCCTGCCCTCTTTCAGAAAGTTCATTACAGAGTCGATGACTTTATCGTCATCCAATAGAATTTCGTATAGAGTCCCATTTAAGTTATATTTTTTCCTTGTTTCTTTATATTTTAGGCACTCTGTAAAAATATGTTTGATAGTAGGACGTTGTCTACAGACCACACAAATGGGTGGGTAATTCTTTGCCATTATATAGCAATGAGTAAGTCTTGTTTTCCTATTCTTAGTCTGGCTAATACCACTTCTCTCTTACGGTCAGTTGACAAGGAAATGGACCATACCCTCGGAGTAGATTTTATCTCGCGTAACTTGTTGTCTCTGGTTGACCAGATTTATTTTCTCACTTATTAAATTCTAATTTTTTAACTAGCGCCTTTACATCATTCAAGGTGACTTTTGAGTACATCTCACTATCTTCTCACTATCTATAGCTTTCTTTACTAGTGCGTCTGAATTTTCATTGCCTGAAATTCCGCGGTGACTTGCGTTTGTGAAATGTTTGGTTGTTCCGTTTTACGTCTGAGTTGTTTGTTTGATTAAGTCGTAGTTTTGTGAGTTTTTTATTCATAGTATCGTAGTTTTTTGTCATTTCTGTTTTTATAATGTATTTTATGTAGAGTAAGTATGTAGGCATTATGTAGTGTAGGTTTAGTAGTGTCAGTTTATTTCCTGTCTCTAGGTGTAGTTTGTAAATTTCGTTGTTCAATCTGTTCTTTTTAATGTATAGTGAACTTATTTCTGTTTTAATCCATAGTTTTTGTGCTTTTATTTTTTGTGTTTTGTGCTGCAAATGATTTTGTGTTTATGTTTATTGTAGCGTATCTAGGTATTATGTTGTGTGTCTGACATTGTTTGTTGAATTTGATGTTGACAATTGTCTTGTGTAGCTGTCTAGACTTGTTAAGCATGCGTGATAGTAATACCTTCGCTTGACTAGCTGTGTCAGGTAAATAATCTAAAAGGCTATTTCCACCACCAATGAATATAGAACTGTCATACCTTTCATTGTCCGTCTTCATTGGTTTCTGCAAACCATCTGTTGGCGAGCGCTTTCGGACATTGTCCATCTTCTGGCCGAATATATGCGTTCACTGTCAAACAAGGACCACTGACAATAACATTATTAACGAACAACTTAACACACAATCTGACACCATATTTAGACCGCTACTGTTACTAAAACGAACACAGAAACGTAAACGAACAGACGACACACAAACCGACAACAACGCAAAAAGACATAAGACAGTATAGTCCATAGGCAGACACTATCAAACACAAACACATTTACAAAAAACTTTCGGAAAACTTAGAACAGCTCAACAAATGAGATTACAACTAATCTCTGCCTCGACCAATACCTGAAATAATGGACACTGACCCTTATAACTCGCGCGTTTGACAGACCTTATCGCCGACAAAGCGACCGTTACAGCTTTACCTGACACACCCAACTAACTCACAGAATACAAACGCAGTCGAATACAGACAGTGACAGTGATCACATGTATTCAGCCAAGAAGATGGACAATGTCCGAAAGCGCTCGACAACAGAAGATGGTTTGCAGAAACCAATGAAGACGGATAATATGATAGAAGGTATGATAGTTCTATATTCATTGGTAGTGAAAATAACCTTTCAGATTATTTGCCCTTATTATGGCTTACATTGTAGGCATACATATGGAAAAGTTGGCCGATAATACAAATTACATTTTTTAATTTGTATTTTTTTTTCTTTTTTATTAACCTTGACAAAACCCTAACGAATTCTCTAATATAATCTCAACAGACAAAAACCCTCCATTGAAAAATAGCTTCTTTATTAAGCTCAGTTAGCTGTACATATTAGCACTTGGGTATAGTAAACTATTTGAAACTCACTTTATCAATGGACAAATTGAGAATTGTATGCTATGTAGGTAAATAATCTAAAAGGTTATTTTCATTACCAATGAATATAGAACTATCATACCTTCTATCATCCGTCTTCATTGGTTTCGGCAAACCAGAAGATCCAGGTTCGATTCCTGGCTGGGACAGATAGATTTTTTTATTCAATTCCCTCTTATTAATTGTTTAAAAATTAAATATATTTTATAATTTATAATATAGAAATAATTGTATTCATGTTTATAAAAGTATTAAGTAATTTATGTAATTATATTGTATTAACATCCTAAAACACCATTATCCATTTTTTCTAAAGAATATTTACTACTTCATGAAGTCACATTTCCCTAATAATGAAGTGTGTCTTTAAGTACAATCACTATTTTTTTCTGATATTAGATTGATTTTTCTCGATAGCTTAAGATAAAATGATGATATTAGACTTTTTTAAAATAATAATTCTATAGTGATGAGTTTTTACACAATAAATGAAATGTAACTCACACATAGGGATCAGTTATACTTATATATTTACATAATCTAACATGGATAAACCTATCACTTTCTGACGTCATATGTGAAGAGCTAATGTTTTTTAGCTGGGGACTGGGGTGCATGGTTCTTACTCGTTTTTTCTACGAATAGGCCATTCTCAGAGACAATCTGTAATTATTCCCACTGAGGAATGTGCAAATAATTTTTCCAAAAAGGGTAGATTTTTATAAATTCTCCCTATTTTTTTTAGAGTTCCAGTCGAGGATGAGATCGTGTCCGCCACTGGATGAAAGGACTAATTTATCTTTGGCAAATGCGCCGCTGCCTGGTAGGTAGAGCTGACTAGCAAAAGATCTATTTTATATACAATGGATGCTTAGTATGAAAACCATTTGTCATAGGTGGTTGAAACGACCAACATCGGGGATTTTTTCAAATGGTTCGGCTTTGCCGTTTAAAGTCATCCTTCCTCTTTGGTTTATAATTTATTCGGAGCGACTTTTTAACCTTCCCTGAAAAGCATTGTTGCCTCTTAGCATGTTAGGTTTGTGAAGTGTTTAAATAGAAATTAAAATTTTTTTTTATTTAAGTTTATTTAATAGATACTGGATATCGAAGCATTATTTTTAATAATAGGTATTCATTGATTTCTCTTTATCCTTTAGAAACTTACTAAAATTAGTTCTTACATGGTCCTTATATTCTTGGATCAAACTTATGGCTCCTGCAGAATAATTATTTATTGATTTTGATTATTATTTCTTCCAATTTTGGTTTTTTATCATTGCCCACATGTAACCTCCTCTTCATTTTACTTGCTTTTAATAGGGGGTGTAAATTAATTATCCACTTTGTTTTCAAAATAATATAAAATCTTTTCACATTATTGAGGATCTGATAGAAAATTTGGAATGATCGTTCAGTAATTCAAAGGTTATTTTCTTAAAATGCTTTCCCATATTTCCTTCCTAAGATTTTTATTACCTTTCTTAAGAATCTTATAATTTTTCCTCATGAACATAATTAAAATTTACTTGCAATATTTTATTTATATTTGCAAATTTACCAATTTATAATATATCCAGTTTTCAGCAGTTCGTATATTTTTATTACTCCATGAAAACTTTAGTGTGTCCGGCACCTATAGCCTATCCTTGATTGAATGAATCTCTAGACGTAGTCGAATCTCATGTTTTATTAGGATACGCGTTTTTACTTTACTAAAATCTGGGTGAAGACTCTCTGGCCCGAGTTCCCATGATAAAAATGTTGTTGGTGGAAGACTACTAAAATAAAAAAAATCGAAATACTGGGCTACATTTTATTGATATCACAAAATAGATGGAAGTTTCAATCTCGGATATATTTTCATTTATCCCTTGCTTCCTTAGTATTTCTTAAATTAAATCTTTGTTCTAACTTGACCTATTTGTGTGGATACTTTGTTCTGTAGATATTTCTTCCTTAGCCAGAATTCTTTCCAGCAATATTTTTAATTAAAGAGATATACTTTGCTAGACACTTGCAGAAGTCGGGGTGTTAAATTTATGGCAGTAGAGATATGATAGTGTGTCTACCTGTACATAATTCATACCGAGAATGCTTCATTGGTAAAATAGGCGAAGAATGATCTTTGATGTAAATAGGTGTTATGAGATAATGTTAAAATGGTTTTATGATGCAAGGCCAGAAGGTAAAAAATCTACGGGAAGCCCCAGACTCCATGTAATTTAACTGACATGCCATGTTTCATTTAAAAGAGATATAAATAAGATTTAATGAGGGAATTAATTTACAAGCATCGAGGGACAACAACTATAAAATGTTTTGACCATTAAGCTTAGCCTTAGACTGGCTGGGAAAGAAGCACTCACCTCTTATTGTTACATTTATAAGTTTGTTCTTTAATAAGTCTTTTTTTATTAAAATTCCATGGAACATAATCACTATAAAATTACTCTTCACACCTATAAAGTTTTTTGAAACTGAAATAACAACCAAGATTTCAATCAAAATTGTATAAAAAACGACTTTGAAATGAAAAGCCTGAGTGTTTCTCAAGAAGGGTCTGCCAATATTTTTAATTTGATTTTCTTTGAAAAATGTTAAATAATTTTTTTTTTTGTATAATTATTATAATAAAGATTTTTAAATTTCTGAGCTATTAACGATCTCATCTAATGGTTTAAAGAACCTTAACTATTCAATTTAGTTGAATATTTTAAAAATTTCCGTTTCTAGGGGGCGTGCGGGCAAATATATATATATATGTGTATAACACAAACTGCATTTGCATCATTCTGCTTGAGAAATGAAGATTGAGCAAAGATCTCTTGAAATTTTTCAAAAGTCGCATCCTTGTGCCAATGTAAATCGCCTGATTTTCCTATGGGAAATCTGCTAAAATGAGCATTTAACAAGGTTGGGAACTGAGAAAAGGATGACTTTGCAGTAGCTGAGAAGGTTAACAACCACTTTTAGAGGTCAGTGAGCTGAATGGTCAGATAGCATCTTAACTCCACACTTAATGCCTAAATGGGGAGGTAGGGTAACCATGTTGGCTCCTAATTTTTTCTTACAATCAAGAGCTGACTGACCATTGCTAGAAGAGTTGTTAAGTAGAGATATTGTAAATCTTACTTAAAACTGATATTGCAATAACATACAGAGTAACAACCTATGGTAAAATTTACTCTATTGACTACTTTTAATTTAAAATAAATTTATTGTTTAACGATTAAGCCAATTTATTAATTATTTTTGGTATAAAATATATTTTGTTTAAAACTAGATTTGCCTCTTTTAATGAACTATGATGGGTTATGTTTTCGGATTTTCAACAATAACTCACATGGTATAACAGAAATTGTGTAAATGAACTAAAAATGTCTGGTTAAGTCCCTATTTCATACTATTTTTTTAAGCCCTTTTCATTAGTTCTGAAATTAAAATTATTTCCTAAATAAAAAAATAAGATTGTTTAAAAATAATTAAATATACATATATAAGGGGAAGAAAATCAAATTATAATATAAAATCTAAAAGGAATTATGCTTTACTAGTCATCAATGATTTTGTTGATAATTCAAATAGTCAATGATTGATACAAGTTGTTAAAAGATTACATTTTTGGGCTGAATTGGATTTCATACAATACCTGAATTTATTCACAATATAATTCACTGACTGCTATATGTTTTATTAACTTTTTCAATATTAAAATCATTTCATTGAAATACATCTTTGATAAATTTAATAGAGAATATAATCATCATCATAGTCCAATCTTCCTCTATTGCTCTAGGATAACACAAAATATGATGATATAAATTTGGAAGAAAAAATTTACCTATACTATCATTAATACTTTTTTACTAATAATTTATATTATTTAATTCTAGCTATGCTAATTTATTTCATATGTGTAATGTCAATATCTGCAAGAAATCTTTTCCAAACCCCCTGAGTTATTAATCATCATTCCTCTACATTTAAAAAGTAAAATTGATTCCGTTTTATTGTTTATTAATCAAAGTTCGAAGAAGTGTTTTACTCTCAGTTAACTTCAACCTCCAATTTATTTTTGTAAAACTACATAACAATTTTGAATAGTTTCAAGAGTATATAGTATAAATATAAATAGCTCAAGTATTAAATTGAGGATTATTGTATTTTCAACAAGTCGAGCATCAAAAAGTTATTTAATATTTAAAGAAGTAAAGCGAGGGAATAGAATAAAAAATCTATCTGTCCCAGCCAGGACTCGAAGTCCTAACTGGAACAGATAGATTTTGTATTCTATTCCCTCGCATTAATTGTTTAAAATTTACATGGGGTAATACACCACAAATAAATTAATATTTATTTAATATTAGATGATTTTAGTTGGGGTTCGGTCAAAGTAGATCCAAAAAAAAATTCAAATTTTAAAAAGATTATCTGCCAATGTTGGGGCTTACATTGTAAGCCATCTTCAGGGCCGTAGAAATACAATGTCATGAGAATACAATAATAATTGACAATAATATAATAGAGAATTACAATAATGTAATGTGATATCAAAAGTATGAATGTAGAAAGCTATGTAGGGGAATTTTAAAAGATTTTTAAAACATGCAGACAACAACTTATTGAAAAATAATTGAATAATATTAAAAAAGTAATTTGCCACACCTACCTATCATGAAGACGAGAGTGGACGTCCTGTCCCTAAGTTCACATTTCCATGACTACGGGAAAGTAAAAATGTTCCAGATACACACGGTGGGGGGGAAGGTAAGAGGCGGAAGGTACAAAGGGAAATAAATAAATAATAAAAGGGAATCCTGTTTCAAGAGAGGGCAATAAAAAGGAAAAAGGGAAGGGTATTATTGGGAATAGGTAACTTTGGAACTGGGAAAAATGTTTGACAGGTTTATTGAGAAGGAGGGCTGATTTTAGAATGTTGAAAGTGTTAGAATAAGTTGATGAAATTGGTTCTATATCCGTTCTCTCGTTAACTGAATTGTGTTGCAATTTAATGTGAACGGCTTCAGACAAAAGGCATTTGTGTTCATAGGGTTCAGTGGAAAGAATGATTATGCTCTCGAAGTTAATGTGTGTTCTTCATGTGTGGCAAATTACTTTTTTAATGTTGTTGTCTTTGTTTTTCAATAAGTTATTGTCTGCATGTTTTTTCAAATATTTTTAAATTCTCTTACATAGCTTTCTACATTCATACTTTTGATATCACATTACATTATTGTAATTCTCTATTATATTATTGTCAATTATTATTGTATTCTCATGATATTGTATTTCTACAGCCCTGAAGATGGCTTACAAAGTAAGCCGAAATGTTGGCAGATAATCTTTTTAAAAAATACTTTTTTTTAAATTTGTATTTTTTTTTTGATCTACCTTGACCGAACCCCAACTAAAATCATTTAATAATAATATCTATGGTCAAAAAATTCTCCTTTTTAATATTTATTTAAGATTTTTTGTTAAAATTATTTTCACTTTTATTAGTGGTTCCCATTCAGTTTGGAATGGGTTAAAGTGATATTTGAGATTTTTATGTTATAAAACTATTACTGCAAAGAAAAGTTTTGTTTTTAATCCACTTTGGGAAAAATTAGCAAGTTCTGGCAAGCCAGGATTATCTAATTGCTCAGTGGTGATTAATAATATTTATTTACATATATAGTAAAAGTAAAAGATACTTTTACAATAGACATGTAAAAAGTTTATGATTGTTGCTATAGAATGTAAAAATTTATGATTTTATTTTTTTGTTTTTCTAGGTTGATATCATGAATTCATTGAGTTTCCTTTTTGGAGCATTTGATGAGCCTGCTGACACTGATAAGCTGAGTGAAGATGAAGAGGGCAATACTTCTGATGACAAGCCTTCTACGAAAACTGGGCTCAAAAAGAGAACTCTCTCTAATGAAGATTTCTCTGATCAGCCAAAACTTAAAAAGCTTAGCTTGGAAAGTGCAATGAGCACTTCATCATTGCCTGATAAAGACAATGACTCTAATAGTGGTTCAGCTCATCAGAGAAAGGATACATCAGATGGCAAAGTGGACATAGAGAATTTAGGGAGCATACAAATAAAAATTCACACTGTTGAAGCATTAGAAACATGTCTTCATGAAGTAGCACTGCCGCCTCATGTTGAATATAAACCTCTAAAAAAACCTAAGAAACTTTTAAAGGATTATAAATTTATATTAGATCCATTCCAAAAAGAAGCAATAATGTGTATTGAGAATAATGAGTCTGTCCTTGTGTCAGCTCATACATCTTCAGGAAAAACAGTTGTAGGTGAATATAGCATTGTTAAGTCATTGAATTTGAAACAAAGAGTTATATATACCACTCCAATAAAGGCTCTTAGCAACCAGAAGTACCGGGAATTTCAAGAGGAGTTTAAAGATGTCGGCTTGATTACTGGAGATGTTACCATAAACCCCAGTGCAGGCTGCTTAATTATGACCACTGAAATTTTGAGAAACATGTTATACCGTGGCTCTGAAATAATGAGAGAAGTGTCATGGGTAATATTTGACGAAATTCATTATATGAGAGACAAAGAAAGAGGTGTGGTTTGGGAGGAAACACTCATTCTACTTCCAGATAATGTTCATTATGTTTTTCTGTCAGCAACCATTCCAAATGCTCGACAATTTGCTGAGTGGGTGGCACACATTCACAACCAGCCATGTCATGTTGTATACACAGACTTCAGACCCACCCCTCTTCAGCATTTTGTTTTTCCTGTAGGTGGTGATTGCACACATCTTATAGTTGATGAGAAGGGTGTTTTTAATGAGCGGAACTTTGAATTAGCATCAAAACTTGTTCTTGATCCTGGTGCAGGAAGAAAATACGAAAACCAGCAAAAGGGAAGAAAATCTGATGGTAAAGAGACCAGTTGTCTTAAATTAGTGCGTATGATAATGGAGAAAAATCTAGCTCCTGCCCTTATATTTTCATTTAGTAAGAAGGATTGTGAAATATATGCCATGCAGATAGCTAAGTTAGATTTCAATACTAGTGAGGAAAAACACTTAGTGGATGAAATTTTTCAGAACGCAATGGAGGTATTATCAGAGGAAGACCGCTGCCTCCCACAAGTAGAGAATGTACTTCCTTTACTTCGGAGGGGAATAGGGATCCATCATGGAGGTCTTTTACCTATTCTAAAGGAAACTATTGAAGTACTTTTTTCTGAAGGTCTTATTAAAGCTTTGTTTGCTACCGAGACATTTGCAATGGGACTCAACATGCCTGCTAAGTCTGTGATATTTACCAGCATAAAGAAGTTTGATGGCCGGGATCTGAGGAATATCACTTCTGGAGAATATATTCAAATGTCTGGGCGTGCTGGTAGGAGAGGTCTTGATGATAACGGAACTGTTATTGTAATTATTGATGAACCTCTTACTATGGATGAGGGAAAGGCTTTGATGCAAGGGAAAGCTGATCCTCTCAATTCTGCATTTCACCTCTCATACAATATGCTTCTTAATCTTATTAGGGTTGATGATATTAATCCTGAATACTTACTAGAACGTAGTTTTTTCCAATTCCAAAACCATACTAATTTGCCAATATTAAGAAAAGAACAGAGTGAAATTAAAGATAAGATTTCTAAATTGACAATAGAAAATGAAAAGGTTGTGGAGTCGTATTATATTCTTAAAAAGGAACTAGGAGAGTTGTACCAAGAATATCAAATGTTTATTCAGAAACCAGAACATCTCTTGCCATTCTTAAAGCCAGGAAGATTGGTTAAAGTGTGTGGGAGAAAGAAGGAGGAATTTGGCTGGGGTATGGTGTTGGCCCATAGAAGGGCACCAAAGAAAGGTAGCAACCCTGCCAAGGGTGATCAGAACATTCTTATAGATGTCCTACTCCTCATTGATTCAAAATCTTCCGAAGAAAACCCAAAGCCTTGCTCTGCGGGTGATAATGGCAAAATGGTGGTAATTTCCTTACCTCATCAAAGCATAGTGGATCTCAGTATTGTTTGTGTAGTTTTGCCAAAGGATTTAAGGACTGCAGATAACCAGGCTTCTGCACAAATGGCATACAGGGAAGTGGAACTTAGGTTTAAAGGTGACTTTCCTATTCTGGATCCTCTTAAAAATATGGGAATCCAAAATGACAGATTTAAATTTTTAGTAGATAAAATTGCTGCTTTGAAAAAAAGATTAGAATCACATACCGCACTTCAAATTAAAGATTTTCTTAATGTCTTGAAATTGTTTGAAGAAAAAGAAAGCTTAAAAGATTCTCTAAAAAATGTGAGTACTGAAATAGACAGATCTCTGTCTTTAATACAAATGGAGGAATTAAGATGTCGTAAAAGGGTTTTGAGAAGGCTAGAATTTTGCACTGAATCAGATGTCATTGAACTGAAAGGACGAGTTGCATGTGAAATAAGTTGTGCTGATGAATTATTACTGACAGAAATGATCTTCAGTGGGACATTTAATGATTTGACTCCCCAACAAGCAGCAGCTCTTCTTGCATGTTTTATTTGTGAAGAGAAAAGCAATACTCATGCCAGACTTTCAGAGGAACTCGCTAAGCCTCTTAGAGAGGCCAAAGAGATGGCACGGAGAATTGTAAAAGTTTCCCAAGAAGCAAAAATGGAAATCAATGAAGACTCATATGTAGATCAAATGAAACCGTTTTTGATGGATGTAGTGTATTCATGGTGTAACGGTGCATCATTCCATGAAGTTTGTAAACAAACAGATATTTTTGAAGGAAGTATCATCAGATGCTTACGACGGTTGGAGGAGCTCTTGAGACAGCTCATGCAAGCAGCAAAAACATTAGGAAATCAGGATTTGGAAGTTAAATTTAGTTCTGCTATAACCCTAATAAAACGGGACATTGTTTTTGCTGCTAGTTTATACCTTTAAGTTATATTTTTAAGGACGCATGACAATGATTATCGAGTAAAATTTTTTGCATGATTAAATTTTTTTCATTTTATTACATTAACAAGAGTGAAATGTTGATATTTCCTGACTTTTTAAATTTTTTTATTTGTACTTCTATGACTAAAAAATAAAAATAAAATAAAGAAAAAAATTATTTTCCTTTTAAAGGAAGAACTGAGCATGTATATTTATGTAAAATATATTTTGTACATAAAAATAACAAGAAAGTTTTTTTTGGAATTCCTTTTGTTGGATAATTGGATTTAGATTAGCACCCAACAGTATTTGTTAAATGTTTATTCAACATTTATTGCATTAAATTACTTTATAGTTATAAAATTACAATAGAAGCATAAGGTAACAAGTTTATATACTTTGAACAAATAGCAATAGTAATTATTTAACATTATATGCAAAGGTTTTGGCAATAATTAATTAATGGTTAATTAATTAAAAACAAAACAATTAAAAGCTTGTTTGACAATGAAAATAAATAAATATTAAGGAGTATTTAGCCAATTCTCGAGTAAAACCAAGTTACAGCTGTTTTTCAGCACTGTGTGTAAGCTTTACTACATGACAACTAAGACTGTGGTTCAATATCGAGCCCGACTTAGAAATCCTTCTAATATTACTAGTATGTGTTACATATGTGATGTGATGAACACATTCTCCATAATAAATACAATTGTCAGGCAAAATGCACCTGAAAACAAATAATACTTGGCCATTTATTTAAAATATTANAAATCAAAAAATTTGATTTTTCTAAGTGTCTATGTGGCTCAATTATTCGCAATGGTCCTCATGATATTCTTCCAAAAATAACCTTTTGGAATCAGGGGACCTTAAAAAAAAAAAAAAAAAATTATTATAAGTAGGTACTAAATATTTGGTCAAAAAATGTCTAGGTTACTTTAGCACACCATGAGACAAGAGAACTTTAATGGATTATTTTTTATTAATAAAATGTATTACAGATTGAAATATGCTATATAAGCTGTACAAAAGATCTACAGTACATTAATATTAGTGTTAGATGTTACACTAATAAGTCGGTCATGTTTACCAGTGATTCATATATTTCATTTTTTTTTTTTTTTCGTTTTTTACAAAGCACAAAGATAATATAAAAATATACATTGGCCAGAAAACAAATGGCACATCATACAGCAGCAGCAGATTTAGGGGAGTTAGTTTGTTGTTCAGTTTGAGTCCTGTTAATGTAAAGATGAAGTAGTTTGAGTTTACTAGCATTTAGGGAGGCAAGATAGGGCTTCAGCGTGTCTCCTCCAAGCTTGTTGTGAAGGGCAACCATGCAGAAGACAGTGGACTTGCGAACCAGGCTCTCTTCATTTGCATATGCCTGTCAACAAAATTAAAAAAATATATGTCAATAAAAGAGAGTAAATAAGATAAATTTAGAATAAATACTATCTATTCTGATATAAACATGGAGCAATTCATATAAATTATCTTGCTTTTTTTTATTTCCATACAACAAAATAATAGTATCTGTTGTATATTACAATTAGTATTGAAAAAAAAATTAATAACTATAAAAAAAGTTTGTTTTATTTTTATATTTATTTAGTAAATACCTTGCCTACAATATTTTTTAATAGTTTCATTTTTTTTAAATAGAATAATGACAATATTTTTAGGTAAAAAAATTATCATTTAATTCTCAAGCAAAGTATTGAAAGATTTGTTAATCCTATTTCATATCAACTGAAACTATTTTTAACTAATAACATCTAACAAGCCATGCCCAATATGCATCTTCCCCATGCCCAAGGCTTACTTCCTTACAATAAAGACAAATCTACAGTACAATAATAAATTTAAAAACACATCTCACAGAAAGCAGAATAAATTAGGCAATTTTCTGCCTAATTTATTCTGGTATTTATAATTTGACAAACATGTTAATTAACACTCATTTTTTGGAGTAATAAAGCCGATTATTGAGATTATTTAATATAATAAAT
>KZ808164.1:6677-36107 GCA_000696205.2 Oncopeltus fasciatus | reverse complement strand
TAAATATTTAAAAAATTTATAACAAATTATTCTATTATCTACAATGCTGATTAAATCAAAAATTTTTTTTTTTTTTTACAGTTGTGCAAGTAATCTACATGTTAACAACCGCTAGGTAGATTTCACAAGTGGGTATTTATTTGAATGGTTTTTGCCTTATGGTAATCCTACATAGCAACAGTTCCTTAAATAGAAAGTGAGTCCCCCTGAGCATAAAAGTCAGGGGTATTAAAAAACAAGTCCCCCACTTATCAATCATTTGATACATTGCTGCATCTGAACTTAGTTGAAAAGCATAATAAACATAGTCATTATTGTAATATTCCTTTTTAATAAGCTTAAACAAGAAATACTACAAGTTGATGACACAAAGAGAAAAATAGCACAAAACAATGGTAGGGAGAGTGGTTGTCTTCTCCACTTCTCTTTTAAGAACATAGTTAGAGGTACATTATTATTAATCATTAGATTCTAGGATATTTTTAAATATCTGATTATACAGATTCATTATTTTTTAATGAAATGATAAGTTGAACATTTCATTCACTGGAGGTTGATCTGCCATTTACTAAAAAAAATAAAATCTGCTCCTGTGACTTGTTTATTTTTATAATTTTTTACAGTAATTTTGTTCAATTTAGGTCACTTTTGGAAGCAGTGGAAAATTGAAAAATCTATTCTATTTAGTTAGCAAGAACTACAAGTCCACCTCTTGGGAAATTGATTTCTTGGAAATGGCAAACTGTGCTTCTCTTCATTGGTAAAAAATTGATTTTATTCTTAAATAGACATCAATGGTGGGGAAAGTTCTGGATTTATTTGGGTGGAGTTCCACCTCACATTAGTAATTATCTGGGTTGTTTTAAGTAAAGATAGAATGAGATAAAGAGTAAGAGAAGTTATGAGTGACTTCCTCAAATTCTTCCAAAATCAAAAAATTTGATTTTTCTAAGTGTCTATGTGGCTCAATTATTCGCAATGGTCCTCATGATATTCTTCCAAAAATAACCTTTTGGAATCAGGGGACCTTAAAAAAAAAAAAAAAAAATTATTATAAGTAGGTACTAAATATTTGGTCAAAAAATACTTGTTCAATAGGGATTGTTGTCTGTTTCTAGTAAATATTGAGGAGGTGATTTGTATTAGCTATTCTCACAAAATGGGAATAACTAAAGACATGTGAGGTATTTTAAAAATAAGAGCCATTATTACTATTTCTCACTTAGGTGGCAGCAGGTCAGTGACTTGCTTGTCTTTCATTGAAGTTAAATAGATAAAAATTCATAATGTGAAGTGGACAAAAATGTAGGGAAGAATGAGTATCCCTTCTTGAAAAAATAATTAATTCTTCAATTCTACATTGTGACAGTAAAAGGAACAGAACGTGAAAACATTGTACATAAAAAAATTGAAAAATTACAGAACAATGAATATAGTATGACTCAATACAATCTCACCTGAAGAAGTCCAGGCATGATGTCCGGAAGGAAAGGTAAGATGGCTTCTTTACTCTCCATCTCAACCAACCTTGTCAAAGTCTTTATGGCCATGAGGTTTTTGGGGAATTCTTCTGCCCTCATCAGTGGAACAAGCACCTGTGCAAACATTTTTAAATAGTATTTTTTGGATCAATCTTGACCAAACCCCAACAAAATCATCTAATAATATCAATGATCAAAAAATCTTCATAAAAAAGAATTTTGTTTATTGAAAAGTGGAGAAGGTAAAAATTGTCCTTGGATAGTATAACAATATGAGAGATCCAACCTCAAGGATTATTGAATTTAGCATGGATCTTATGGTCACTTCTGAACTATAAACTGAGTTAGGAAAATTTGGTCAAAAAATGTCTAGGTTACTTTAGCACACCATGAGACAAATGTACAAATTGAGAAAGAGAACTATCAGACTAAGCTGAGTTGTAAAAATTTGGGATTATACACATATAGTAATCATATATAATAACCAATAAAAATCATTTGTATGACAACTTATTTATGTTGAATAGGCGCTTAAAAAGTGAATATTTTCTACTTTGTCAACCGGACAATTTTCCAAATTTGTAAAACCTCTTCCTGCATTTCACCTATACTATTAACCATATTGTATTTTACTCGATCAATTAAAAGTGACATTAAAAATTCATCATAATATGTAAAGTCACATATTTATTTAATTTATATGTTTAATCATAAATGTTCTAATATATAACAGGAAAATGGCTTCAAGAAATAAAATTTGCTGAAATTTATGGATATATTAATTTTTTTTCTCTCCTTAATTGCTATTTAGGTTCAAAATATCAGTGGATTATTCCTCAATCTGTTGAAACTATTTTAATTGAAGTGTTTTCACACATTGAACCTTACCTTAATTACATTAGATGGATCAAGGGCAGAAATAATGAGATGAGCTGCCTGCTCAGCAAGCTTGGTGACCTCCTTGTTTCCATCAGAGTAAGCATCGATGACCCTGAGTAGTATGAGCTCTACATATGACTGAAGTGAAGACCAGAGGCATTTCTTTTTCATAACCTCAGAGAGGGCTGTCAACCTACCTAATCGGGATTCAGCTTCACCATCTAGTCCAGACTTTCCCAATACACACTTCAAAATTTTCCTAAAACAAAAGTTTATGAGTAATATTTTTAAAAAATAAACTATTCCAATTAATGGAGTAATAGAAAAATTAATAATTTTTATAAATCAGGAAAGTTAAACTAATCTAACTGTAAATAATTTAAGACTGTTAATAAATAAAAACGATAAAGCTAAAAACATCAAGCATTCTCCATATTTTTATAACTTCCATCAGAACATTTGATAGTCAAGACAACATATGATGTCAAAAATAACAAAATATAAAGGATGTCACAGATCTGAATCAGCTTCACTCTTCCTTCTTTAATGTTAGGAGAAGGGTGTAGATCCAGTACACTGCATCCTGTCGGTGGCTCTGCTTCTGAGGGTGGGCTTTGTGTCAGGTCCTCCTCCTCATAAATGATAACCTGACAGGGGTGTGGCACTGAGACCAGGGCGGATCTCTGATTGTGCCGTACCTTCGGAGGTCCCTCAACGAAAGTGAGGAATCCTCCAAATGGATTCATCTTTCCTTAGCCTCCCCAGCTCCTTTGCTCAGTGTTGCCAGTTGTGGGACTTCTGGCGATTCTACTGACCACAGAGTTACTTCTTGTACTTGGCCAGGCAGGTTAGATTTGAAGAGTAATATCCGAAGTATATCCCAGGGGTCGGGATACATGTTCTTATCTTCCTTTTGAAGGGGAGCTCTTCCTCAAGATACCCTTCGCAGTTCTGAGGGCTCTCTCTGCCTGCCCTTTTGATTTTGGGTACCTAGGACTGAACATTACTAGATGGAAGTTAGCTAACTTGGCTAACAATCCATTAGCTCTCTACAATTGAATGGAGAATTATCTACTCCCACCACTTCAGGAACCCCGTAATAACTTGAAAAGAGATTTTTCATGGTTTGGACAATGAAGTTGCGTCTGTCTTTATAATTTCCATTACTTCAATGTTTCTTGAAAATAATCCTGGCCCATTTAATCCTTATTGTCGTGATAGAAGAGGTCAGTTGCTGCCATGGTTTTTTGGCTATCTCCAAGCAGCATTAAGTTCTGTTGAATTTGCATCATTTTCTCAGTAATTGGGACAATTCCATGAAAAAGCTTTCAGCCTCTGGTCCTCAAAATACATTTATTTTGTCTTGAATGACCCACATGAAGAAAATGCAGCATTTCACTTCAGTAATTTCTTAGAACATAGAATCCGTTGCTTCATAAGGTAAGGTACGACAAAATTTCCTTCTTCCGTAAAAAAAAAAAAGCTATTCTTTAAAAATTATGAGTTCTGCACTCTAAGCTGAGAGTCCTTTAAGAGCTTCATCTTTTGGTCTTTCACTTTGATAAGGATACGATGATCGTTTTCAAACATAGCTCCAATCCCATATAAAGAAGTGTCTGCACTCACACATTTATCTCGCTTCACACTTAAAAATTCTAATTTTGCTGCATTCACTAAGAAGAATTTAAGATGAGAAAATAACTGGTCATGATTTTGTCCTAGAGCCAATGGTACTCCTTTTGCAATCAGTCTTGGAGGGGACTTGCACTTTCTGCCAAGTTGGGAACAAATTAGTACGGTAATTTACCATTCAGGGAAAAAATGAAAAAGTTCTTAACTCTTTCTTGCTTTCCGGAGTTTTCAAGTTTTGAATATCTGTGACTTTGGCAGGATCTGGGAGTTTCGGTCATTCCTGATCTGGTGTCCTAAAAAGGTAATATTATTATTCTATTTTGTTTATGCTAAATTTAAAATTATCCCTTTTTCAGAAATTTGTTTGACTATTTTTCCCAATTGGTCATGTTCGGCTTGATTGTGACCATGGACTGGGAAGTGGGCAGCAATATTTTCTCCTCCCTCTTAAGCCAAAGATAGAGTTGAAGACTTTTTCTTGAAAGTGTTTTGGGGCTAATTTAGTCCCAAATGGAAGTCTATTACAGTAAAATATTCTGAATGGTATTATGAATTTAGTGATATATTTGCATTCTTCACCTATAATAACCTGATGAAAACTTCAAGAAGATGAAGACATCCAACTTGCTACAGAATTAGTAATTTCTAACTGTGATAAAGTCTTATCAACAGAATGGAGTTGAACCCTTTCTCGCTTTACATACTTATTTAGCTCTGTCCATGCAAAGCCTGGTTTTTTGTGCTGTTCTCCTTAGCAATAACAATTGGAGCACACCACGTCATCGGCTCAGAAGTAGGGCTTATTACACCAGTTGTGATCAACTGGTCCAGTTCATTTATTACACAGAGGAACTTGCCTCAGATTAGCAATAGAGTAGAGCTTAGCATTCTCCATCAGTTTTATAGTAAATGGCTTTTCTCCTATACTTCCCAACCTATTAAAGATGTCTAGAAATTTTTGAATTCAAGGGCAGTTATTACTTATCTTGGGTATATTACTTTTGAACAGCCCAAATGCAAAGCGTCTTTACCAAGTAAGGGCTCAATCTGATCTACAATGACAAAAAATTAATGGAACATAAAGTATCATTTAAGAAGTCTAGTTAACTTCTAAGATTTGTCTAGGAACTGTAAGACGGACGCCCTAAACCCATTAGGGCCCTTGTAGTCTTGAGCAGCTGTAGGTCCAGCTTTTCCAGCAGCTGAAGGCCTCAAACACATATATCCACACCAGAATCAATTGAACTAGAATGGGTAGCTGTTAAGTTACCAGCACAAAAAATATGTGCCCTTGAGAGTCTGGGTAGCCACCAAGACCAGGCCCACCTCTGACAATAACCCCACAACAGACTCACCTGAAGTCTTCTTGTAGAACTCTCTGATATGCCCGTGTTTATATTGCTCCTGATATTGCTTAAAGACCTTTCTCTAGTAGCCTTTCCTACCACAGCTGTTATATACAAAGCCCCAGGGCAGGGGCCTCTCATGACCAGCTATCTAGCCACATCAGTTGCACCTCTCTGCCTGCCTGCAATGATGACTAGTCAACACCTTAAAGACCAAGTGCATATCGTTGAAGCTTTTCCTAAAAGAGTCCTGTTGCATTTCTACCCTTTCGGCAAGGCAGACCCTTTCCACGATCCCCTGTAGCGTCAGGCTCTTCTGCAGTTGGAGATGTGTCGAGGTGCTACAGACTGTAGACCTGATACTAAATTAAAGAGGAGCATATTTTGCCTAAAGTTACAAACTTCAAAGAGCCATTACAATTGACTAAAAGTTGATATAGAACATTACTTAAAGATTCTATCAGCTAACTGTCACTCTGGAACCTCTGTAGAAACTTTGAAATTTCATAAAATTTATAATTCAGATAAAATATTTATCTAGGGCTATTTTAGAAGATTGATATAAGTCCCTCTTTCGTGAGCTAGGCCAATGGAAGTAAGGAGCTTTTCCCTTGATAAGTAGAGCTTTTCTGTAGACCAAGATGACCTGCTGATCCTGGCTCTCCTCAGACAAACCAGTAGCAGAAATGTAGAGTTCGAACATCCATATCTACTCTTCCCACTTGGAAAGCTCCCTCACATTGAATTATGATGGACATTTTAAATCTATTCAAATGAAAATTTTTTTTGACCATAAATATTATTTAATAGTTGTTTTTTGTTGTTTTTTTTTGGGGGGGGGGAGAATAAATTCTGGATCAGAATAACAATGAGACAATTACCCGTAAAATATTTCCAGTTGTTCAGTAAAGTTAAAAAGTCACAGAGTATCCACCAAGAAAAATTTCGTGATCAAGAATAACACAACAAATTAAAAAAAAAAAAAAAAATCTAGTTTAACTAATAACTTTAAAAAGTGAATTTGTTCTACAAAATCGTGAAGTAACAAAGAAAAGGTATTGCGGCTTTCTGAAAAGTATGCAAACAATCTATTATTTATTATTTCAATTTATTTATTTGTTTAACGATTAGATTTAAACAAAAATAATCTTAATGTGTAACAATGTTTGCAAATTTTATTAATTTTGTTTAAAGGGGGTTTTAATGTATTTTATGGATGATGAAAAATCCCTACTTATATTCTTCGATATATCCATTCAACAGTTTTTTTGTTTTTTTTTAACACTTTGTACGTTTTTTTTTTTTGTATCCACCTAAAACTTTTACAACTACATAGGGTTATAGAGAGTGGGGAAAGAGGCTATTTACATGTAACCAGAGTGGTTAGAATAGAGTATTCTAAATGCACATGGTACCCACTTTATTTGTCGATGGATGTGTGTCCGGGTCGTGGCTCAAAACCGCAGCAAGGCTTGTGAGACAAACTTTCGGTTAACCCAGCCCCTCCCCCATAACAATTTGTTAAAATACCCCTGTTCTGTCTTTTCCAATGCACCTACAACTACCTTCCACTGAGATTATCTATTGACACAACTATAAAAATAGTAATGTTTAAATCCNTATAGCTATATATATATACACACACACACACATTAGAAAAAGGTTTTAAAAAGCAAATGCTAATTATTTTAAAAATTAATTCCAATTATAAAAAAGCTATTGAGGTCTTACTAAACTATATAAAAAAAAATTGTTTTAAATGTTTGAAATTAATATCATCAAAGTAGTTTTTCAATTTCTTTATAGATATATTTGCAGCCGAGTGGAATATTGAAAGCATGAACACTTTGTGAGCATTTGACAACAAATTTAGCACATTATTCTTCTAATGTCCAAGAAAATCGGCCTTACTTGGGCTTATTTTTAGACTTGAAGATCCCTTCAAATATATACAAATATTTAAATACAGATATATACATGCATGCACATTCTCACTCACACACAAACATTAATCCAGTTTTTTAAATTTATATAAATTGGAAATAGATAAGGAATGCAGGCTATACAAGTCATACATTTTCATATTTGAAAAGTGACATATTTTCCAATTATTAAAGGAAGAGAGAAGCCATATATTATTCAAAGATAAGTGTATACCAGTTTTATCGAAATATTTTAATACCAATTACTCTTCACATGTATTGAAATATGAAAATCTACAATTTAAAGAGGGGTTAAAATACAATTACGCAAAAGTTAATTTTGATTACCTTAACATTTTTGTTAAGATTCAAATTGAGTGCATTAAAAAAATACCTGGTAGGCAAGATTAATACAAACTGTAATGTAAAATTTTGTTTGAGTATTTTTTTTTTAAGTTTGCTGTTGTAAGAAAATAACGCACACTAATTATGAGTATCATGTACAAGACATTTCAGCCTCCCCAAATAAGGGAAACTGCTATATAACCAGAAATATACAAATATCAGTTAATGGTATACTTTTTATACTTTGATAATTAGGAATCACAAAGATGTTTCCCTACCATAAATCTTAAAACTTGTTCTATATTTTAAAGACCAGTGACATATCTTTTATGAAAGGCCCCCATACAATACAACACCAAGTATAAAAAATACAGCTATTCTCTGATTTCTAGAGGAAGTTAGTTAGCTAATATATCACTATTTATTTTTTTTCCAAATATAACACTTAAAAAATAAAATTTTTTTGCTGAGGTACAAAATATAAAAAATATATGTATAGTCTATTTGGCACAGTTATCTACATTAAGGTCAAGCAATTTTTTCTGTTGGCAACAGAATGTTTCTTTTAATGAAAACAATTCATTAATCTTTACAATATTTTTTACTAATATGTTGACTAACATGAACACCGAAGCCTGAGGGTATTTGTGCTTATGTTTGAATTTCATAGGCAATTAATACTGCCTCTTATTACAAGATCAGTATTTTTTGCATAGTGCAAAGAATGAACCAGTTTAGAATTTTTTTAAGAAAAGTTATTCGTAAAGAAAAGATCAACTAAACTGCACACATTGCGTTAAGTATCTTAAGATCTTAAAAGAATAATCTTTTATTTTTTTTTTCAAAATAAAAAAGGATTTTTGAGGCATGCTGAATCACAAGATTATAAATTAATAACGAATATTAAATAAATGTTACCAAGAGAGAGGTTTCACTGCAATTGCCCTCCAATAATACAACACTTTTACTTTTAATAGAAGGGGCTTCTGGCCAGGTAAGCGATAATTCACAATACAAAGAGGACACTATTTTCCCAAGAACTTGTGGCTTAAAAAACATTTTTATATCCAATTGCTGAAGAGGTCCAATGAAATTTTCAGATTTTTCATCATAAAACGAACTACGCTGATCACTTGAAATCATCTTGAACCTGTGTTTTGACAGAGTTAAGTAACATATACAATGACTGATTTAAAAGAAATAATGTTCTGAAAATATGGATCAAATATATATATTATTTACCATGATAATATAAAATCAACCTGGGATTATAATTAAAAATAATCAGAGAAAATAAAAGCAAAATTTTAGATTTAGGATTTGTAATAATAATATTGAAAAGTTATCTATAAATTTGGTTAATTACTAGATGTAAATTGTGTTATTTAGAGTTACAGGGAACCTACATTTTGAATCAGTTATACAAAATTAGTTGCAGCTAAAATACATTCTTGACTGCATGGTCAAGAATAGAATACCTCAGTGCAAAGGATATATATGTTCTGAAGGAAAATAAAAGGATAATATTAATACACCTACTTCTCATTTTCCACACATGAATGATATATTAGCCACACTTATTTCTGAGAAATTTTCACTGAAAATACAACATCATGGAAAAACCCTAATTGCAGTTTAAGGTTCAAGCCAGAGAATATTGTCTGACAATAAATATGCTTATTTACAAAGAGGCCTCAGAACACGTGCTAATTACTTTCGTTTAACATTTCACTGTTACTGCAAAGGCCACGATTTCCCCGATACTCTGACAAGGAAATTGGCACTGGCTGAGTGCTGATACACTGACTAATTTAACGCTGACTCATGGTGAGCTGCTTATATAACTTCATGGAAGGGACAAGGCCGACCTAAAAGAATCTAATAGTTATTTCCGCTTTACCTTAATTTATTCTTCAGAAGCAAGGAAGCAGGTAGCATCCATCGATTGGCCCTTTTATGTAAAAGTCTGTTCCTCTCGTCACATGCTTCCCTAATCTTTAACAGTACTCCCTCCTTAACACTGGTCAGTCCCAGAACAATTCTTAACTAAAGGGGAGGATTCGAAGCATCATTGCCTGATGGTGTCATAGTAGCTTTCTTGTCTTTCAAGATTTTGTTTATCCCCTGCCTTACTACCTTCCAATCCAGGCCGTCGTATCCTCAATCTAACTTAGGGATGGGAAGTTTGATTATGACCAGCTGGTGGATCTGAGTTCGCAGGTTGATAAAGCATTTCCATAGATCTTCATATGTTGGCTCCCGATGTAAATCCTTTCTTACCAGGTATAATAGGTGCAGTCCATTTCATGTAGTGCTTTACCGAGGCATGGTCCCTGTTGATCCAATTCCTCAATGCCGCCAAACTTCTTCCTGTAGACCATAGCAATTCCTCTGGACGATCCCAAATCCTCAGCTACACTGAGGTTGTAAAGGTAGGCCGGTTCGAGGAATAGAGTCCTGTTCTTTTATGGTTAGATTCCTGAATCCACTAATCCATGATCTCCCTTTATATGGAGCCAATTCGGGACTCCTAAGACAGACGNCTAATTTATATTTTATAATTTATTTATTGAACTGGTGGTTTTATATGTGGCTTGTATAAATGTTTTTTAAATTAGGAATATCAACTCCAAATAGCAAAGGAGATGTAAGAGTTTAATGGTAGGTTGAGCAAGAATTAATCTTGAACTTACTAAATGTATAAATAAGTTTAAATTAACAATTCACAGAACTATACAGAAGCTGTTTAAGAGGCTAATAAAAACATTAAGTGGAATACTTACGCCCCAGAGGATGTCATCGTGCCTGTCAGACATCTGACTGATACCAGAGTCATGCGAGGCAGTATCAGCAACCTTGCCCCCTGTGTCATAGGCATAACTCTGTATCTCAGCAGTGGTACGGCGCAATGAGCGGTAGACTTGGTCTGGGCTGAGAGCATCTCCACCACTTCCACGCCGCATCCGGATCAGGCTTCCAGCAGCTTCCTGAAACACAGAGAATCCCAGTTTTAGGACCTATCTAAAATCTTGAGACACATACGTCAGAGCATATAGACATATTTCAACAAAAAAAAAAACATCCATTATCCACCATATCTTTAGAGTTTAATCACAACTATTACTTTTATAATAGTTTTATACATGAATAATTGTTTTTATATTATAACTCAAAGTTACTTTTTCTTTTAGTAAATATATTCTGCTACGTTTATTAATAAATAGGTAGAATAATTTTTTTTTTTTTTCCCCAGTAATAGCATCCTATTCAACCACTTAGAGCATTTAGAGGGAAGGGGGCTATATCCAGGTTGTCACCACATTCTAAACATCCTTGGCTCAGGAAAAGCTTTTATTTATAGATATCCACAACATAGTTATTGTTGCATTAAGTTAGAATATATTACATAATGTTTCAATGTAAGTATACTCCATAGTAGCAAATGATAATAGGTTAAACATTAAACAAGTAACATGGATGATCAAAGAATCCTGAACTGTCTGAAAAATTTCGAGAAAAGGGCTCTAAGGAGTTTAACACTGGAGCTGTAAAAAACTAAGATTTCCTTAGATTATATTCAAAAACAATTAATATTTATAAATAAAGGGAAAAATAACAATAAACTTTATGTTGTCAATAGACATATTGTTTGTTTTGAAAATAATGCTATTATTATTATCCCCCAAAACTTCTATATTAAATGTTTCTGTAAATATATGTAAATGAAATCCTAGTTCTCAACAAAACTTAGACTCATATCTAGTCATCTTTTCATTTTAAAATGAAAATGTTGATTAAGAAAAACTGAAGACCTGATATTCCTTATGAAGTTTAGATAGGCGGAGAGTGACATGAGGAGTGTTGAGGTTAAAGAGAGCGAGAATAGCCTCCTGAGCAGCCCTCCGCAGCTCTCCTCCCTGCTTGATTCCTTCACCCATCGTCCAGCCTGCAAAACAACATTCCTGTTAAGTAAAAGCTGTGGAGGAGTGTATATTATAATTTATTGATTTTATTCCCAAATTCTATAAATGGGATTTAAGTTGAAATTCTAATGGTTCTGAAGTTTCTGATATGAAATACCTTAACTGAATACACTACACTTCTATATGAAGCTAAATAGTGGAGTTAGAATATATTACACTCTTAAATTTGATTTTAGATAATAAAATTGCAAAATTCTTGTCTATCAAGACATTTCGGCTAATAACATTGGTTTTGCTACAAACTGCTGGCAGTTTGTCCAAAATAACATGTTTCGATAAATCAAATATTTTATCGAAGAGTTTTGTAGAGAATAAAATCCACAGAATAGTAAAGGAATTTTTTTGGTCACAGTTATTTTGAGTTGTAGAATATAGAAAATGCTCTGTTAATAAGTTATTGTATTTCCACTTTTCCTCTAACTATAGATTCTAGTAATGTAATTTATCTCTTAACTAATTAATTTTACTCAAATAAAAATAAATGATCAACATTATTAACCAATTTTATTAATGCCATTTTGAAAGAATTATTAACAAAAGAAAATTGGAGAGAACTAAAAGATAATAAAATTCAATGTTATTAGAAATTTGAANGTATGACGTTACTAAAAATTGGGTAGATTATGTCTTCCTATTAGGAAATATACATAAAAACCTCACGCCACACACCCACCGTTAGAAAATTCGCTCCTCTGTCATATGACGTCACCAGGGATTGAAGTTGGGTGAGAAAATATCGGTGCATTATCCTCCATCATCCCTATTTGTTTTCGGTAGAACAGGTTTTTTTTAAGCAACTAATGAAAATTAAATTAGTATTAGCACAAGTGAGTTAAGTTATATTAAACAGTACTACAAACTGTTAAAGATATCCTAACATGGTATGATATATATATATATATATATATATATATATATTGTATTTTTCATTATACATGTAAATGTATCAGTATAATTAGTAGATGTTTTTTGTTGGGGTACCGGTTAAGGTTGATCCAAAAAATACAATTTAAAAAATGTGTATTTTTTAATAATCTGCCAACATTTTGGCTTACATTGTAAGCCATCTTCAGGGCTGTTGGAATACAATGTCATAAGAAAAACGAAAAAAAAAAAAAAGATTTACATTATTATTACATAGAATAGTGATATAAAATATAGTGGGGGGAAAAAATTAACAACTACGTAGAAAAATTAATTCACCACACCTACCTATCATGAAGGCGAAAGGGGACATTGTGTCCCCAGGATCCCATATTCATGACTAAGAGGTAGGGTTTGGAAATTGGGAGAAATTTGTGGACAATGTGGGTGGTGGAAGGGTGGGGTATGAGGAGGTAGGTACAAAGGGAGAGAGGCCTGCATCAAAGGTGGCAATACCAGGAAAAAAAGGTAGGACATTATTGCAGATAAGTAATTTTAAGTAACTAGGAGAAATGTTTGACAAGTCTATTTTGAATGAGGGCTAATGGTTTTTCAGAATGTTGAAAATGTTTGAATAAGTTGAAGAAATTTATTCTATGTCAGTTCTGTTGTTAACTGGATTGTGTTGTAAGTTTATGTGAACGGTTTCAGATAATAGGCTTTATTTACATATTTTTAACAATTATCAATTCAATATGTAATATTCAGCTGAGGTTTCTCCGATGTTGTATCAATGGGGTAGGAATATAGTCCTTCCTATATGAATATTTTATTCATCAATGAGGCTTTGAGCATCATCAAGATTTTGTCTGAGCTCTTACTTTTCAGCAAGAACTGTTATTGCTAGGAAGTGTTCAGACTATGATGATGCCCATGAGGGCCTCAAGATGAATAAAATATGAAAGTGGAAGAAAAAAATTTTTTTTTTTAAATATTCATATTTCCATTTGAATTTGGATAAAATTAATTAAAGATCCATCAATTCATAACTGATAGGGCAGTTTACTTTCAGTAAAAGCTATTCCCTTCACCAAGAGTCAAACAAATAAATAAAAAAAATCACAAAATATATTTAAATGATGATTAAAATAGATACTAACCTATCATCTTTGCAAGAGCCATTGTAGTGACATCTTTTCCCTGGGCAGATGTGGAGGGTGAAGGAGGTGGGAAGGCAGAAGAAGGATCGGCAGCAGGGGCAAGTTTGGCAATATAGCCCAGAACTGCCAGCTTGACTTTGATGTTGGGAGTCTGCGTAGGATCTACTAAGAACCTGGGACAAAAGTGAAGTATTCATTAGTACAGTAAAACAAATGTTATAGAAATAATGAAAGTTTAAAAAAAAAGAAGATAGATGCTACTTTAAATGTAATTGTTTTGACATTATATTTTTTAAAAACAATTATTATTTTATAACTTACTACTAAATAATGTAGGCTTATAGAAAGATTAAAGGTTAAAACACGTACTAAAATTATAAAAGTTTAATTCATTAATTCTTTCAAATTAAGTAACATTTGGGTAATTCCATTTTAGATCAAGATTTTGATTAGTAGTTTGCACAAGATTTTTTGTGTCTTTTACCAATAAATTAAGTAAGTTGAAACCATTTTTGGATTATGAGGCAGGATTGGTTGGGGATTCGAATAAATAAAAACTAATATCTAAACAAAGAAGATTTTATTATTATCATTTCAGCCTTTTTTTAAGACAACAGGGGTGATGAAGGGAGAAAGTCTCCTGCTTTAGGGAGACTAAATCATGACTGGTTGAGTCATTTTAGGATTAAAAAAAGTTTGCCCAGTTGGGGAAAAAAACAATCCAGGAGCCAAAATTTGACCAAAGTGGTCATTATTATGCTAGAAACAATTTTCCTTATGATGACACAAAACTCAGTTTGGTGTCCTTTGAAAGCTTTTCATAACTTTATTTTTTATATAAATGAATATATTCTGTTTAGCATTCTCAAAGCATGATTCAAAATTGAAAATTTTTAAATTTGAGATTTATTTGAAATAAGATGCCTCCTCAAGAATTATCCCTTTGTTCAGATGATAACAAATATTTGAAAATAATGACCTGTCACTATTTTGGTTTAAATATGTGATATAATAATAGATATTATTTTTGGTATTTGGTCATTAAATCATGTCTCCTCAAGATTACTCCTTTAGTTCAGAAGATAAGAGGATTTAAAATTATGTTTTGCTTTTATATTGGTATACCTATCTGATAATATATGATTTATTATTTTTGGTACTTTATATGGTCATAAATACCATGCTACAAATAAATATAGAAGAGGGCCTTATTATATTGGAGGTATTTAAATACCACTTTTGGAATCATTGTTCTAAAGGTTAATTCAATTAATGACTCACCATTGCTTTTTAATGATCTAGTTATTATTCTATCCAAAAGTCTTCTTTTTTTTAATTAACTGCAAATAGAATATTTTACTTTTTTTTTTTTATTGAATAAGAACTTTATTAGTAATTACATTCTATACATTTTGTGCATCTTGTATTGTGCTGGTCGATAGAAATAATTATAATATCTAATATAAAAGTTAATATAAATAAAGTAAAAAAAAAAACAATACATAAAATAAATCTACTAATACTAATAGATAAAGTAAATTAAATTAATATTTCAACTTAATAATAGGGGAAAGAATAAGTTAAAGTGAATGAATTAACCATGTATAATGATAATATATATATTTATATTACTATTAGTGTGAACTTTGCTTAATGGAGAAGCTGTTCTGTGACAGCACTCTTACATCGATATTTACATTTTTTTTTTTTCGTATTTATTTAATGAAGAACTGGCTTCTGACACGTAGCCATTTCCTATTCAGGCGACATGATGGGTTAACAGGCTGGGTAATACAGGATAGGTTTTGGGCTGAGGGATTCGAGGGGCATCGAAGGGTCAGAGTTATTAAAACAGGTTGTAGTGGCATCTTTAACAAAAAGGATTTTATTGTCATTGAGGAGTGTGAAGTTAGCGGCAAATCGGCAAAAGGATATTAATTCATTGTTTTGAATCCTAAAGATATCGCTCCTGCAATATATACTCTTTGGCTTATTAGTTCCTATAACACAGATGATTGTGAAATTTTCAATTGTTAAATATACCTTTTTGTGGTCTTTCATTAAAACAAATAGGCTTAGGCTCGGGGCTCACAGCAAATTAATCCTTAATGTTATTATTGAACTGGCAATGCAATAAATCACACAAAGGTATTCTTAATATAAGTTGAAGAATTTTAATATGGCTGCCACTTGAAATGTTTATACTAAACAATTTCCAAACATTGACCAAGTAGAGGAAGTGATTTCTAGCAGGACAAATAATTCTATTGACAAAGGTTCATTCTAGCAAACATTGACAAACACTTAAGTAATATAAAAATGCTAAAGATATTCTAACAAGATTTTTAAAAAGTCTTTCAGAAAGGTTAGTTTTTTAAATTTCCTCAATACTGGATACTGATATATGATCACAAACACACACACAAAGTATAAGCAAAAAAGAATGACTGAAAAACCTTAGAGCCCAGTGGAGAAGAGGTTCAGGACCAAAGCTAGATCTCACTACATTGAGAGTCTTGTGTATTTTGGTCTGTATCGATGACAAGAGATCACCACCAAGCTTGTTGAAGAGCCGTGTAAGGAGAATGTAGAGCCATGGGTGAAGGTCTGCAGAATGAGTAGAAACCATGTCGGAGACAGTGTCCAAAAACAAGGAGAAAACCTGTACCATTAAACAAGACAGATTTGTAACAAGTAACAAAAGCTTAAAAACATTATTTATGGATAAAGAATGGCACATATAAATTATTGATCAATAGTTTATTATCACATATTAATTGATTAATAGTTTATTATCACAGCATAATATCTTGACATAAATGCCTCGCTCTCAGAAAAGTTGTAGCATTTGACTGTAAATATTAAGCAAAATAGTTCATTGATTACACAGGCCAACAATAGTTTTGTTGCCAGCTTATATGGAGCCGATTTCATATGTTGTCGCACATATTATTGTAGTATATAAATAAATATACTTCAAAAAATTATTGTTAGAAATTAATAATATCTTCATTTTCTGATTTGCATTTTATTTCATAAGTAGAGTTAACAAGTATTTCATATTTAACAGTGAAGTAATTTAATACTAAAAAGTGTCATCATTATTTAAAACTGAAAGAATTTTATTTCAGCAAGCCTGTGCAATATAAACAAAACATATGATATACTTAAGAATGTTTTCAAATGTAGAAATAACACAGTCTTACCTTGGTATGAGTATCAGACAGCATTTTGGTGAAGTTCTCAGTAATTCTAGTAAGTTGTTGAGGGGTGAGGGTATTCCCTGCCTGGAGGTAGACAGAAAGGGAGACCAGGCCATCCTTGCGATCTGACCAGTGAGTTGATTCACAAGCGTCCATTATTTCATTGATGTCCTTCATTAAATATAATAAAATACTGATAATATCTAACTCATCTAGGAAACGCTAAATAATTTTATTAGGACAGGTCATGAACTTATTTAACTTTGTGGAAAACATTATAGCTTAACTGTTGAGAGGTGAAGGGCGAGTTATTACCCAACTTGCTCTTAAAGAATAGAAAATTTTTGACCCAGAATCATTTACTACTTTCCTACATTAAATCATACATTCAAAAACAAAAAAATAAGTAAAATAAAGCATTCATGTCAACTGAGAGATAAAGCCTGTGGGGGGATGTTTTAAAGATCAATTTTCTAGTATAAAATGGATACATGAATGCATCATTAGGCCACTGATTAAAAAAAGGGAAGAAGGCACTATAATTGGTATTATACCTTTCAGTTGAAAACCTCAGCTTTTACCAGGAGAGAATCATAATCATAAAATAAACAAACATTTATCATACCATAAGCTACTTAAAAGCCTTCCGAATTCACAAAACTGGTTGAACAATAAATGTGTTCCATTCATTTTTGTTTTTTAGTTTATTATCTTTCATGTTTAAGGAAAAGAAGGTACGGTGGTTTAGTGGTTAAGTTACTGGACTCCCGAGTAAAAGGTCCCAGGTTCAAGCTCATAGTGTGTAGTTGGTTTTTTCTTTCTGTCTCTATTTGTAAAGACCCAAAGGATTCCTGGTGGGCTCCTAGGGATCACCCAGCCCTAATTGGGAACCATTCTTCATAGAATGGGAAAAAATCAAGCAGCCAGAATGATGTGCAGATCACACACCTTCTCTGGTGTGTCATGGGTTCACAATAAATACATTCTTAACTTGTACTTCCTTCCTGGACCTATATGGGCCTGTTGCGGGACTTTTTTTTTTTTTTTTTAACCTTTCAAAACTAAGCTTATATAATGTAATCATACACACTGCTCATTAGATTTAATAAAATTACTATACAAGCACACCAAGGAAAAATGAGTGCAAACAATACAATTATCAATAGGACAAATAGTTTTTGCATCTATAGCGAGGACACACATACAGAGAAATCAAACTAAGAAAATCAAAATATATAACTTCTGAAAAATTAAGTAATTAGGATATTGCCTATGTAGATATATCCAATATATACATAGGCAATGTGCTAATAAATATCTATGAAATAGATTAATGAATCATGGTTATAATTGAAATGATAAATTTGGTTAGAATAATGTGGGGAGAGATGATTTACCTTAATGGCAGGTTCCCACATGTCTCTGTAGAGCCGCTGCTGAGAACCACTCCAAGAGTAAGACTGCAATGTTAGTAAGAACACAAACAAAGTTAGCACACCAAGAATATATCTTTCATTCTAATCATGTATCGGAAACATCTAGTGCTGTAATGCTAAAAATTTACCTTATTTATCTCAACTTATTCCCAACATTTAGTTAATATTAATCTCTGTTATTTTACACCCAAATCTCAAATTAATTTTCTTAAGAATTATTATTGAAAAAAAGGATGGTTTCTATATACTATAGAAGTCTTATAGGAATGACTAATGAGTTTTTAATATCTATGGTATTTTCTGTAATAACCATTTTATTTCTTAACAGGTACATGAATGAATAATTGATTTTATGAAGATATTTGAATCTTTACTCTTAAATATGAGTGAACAAAAAAATTTATATTTACATAAACTATTATATCAACTAAAATTAGATAATATGGGAGATACTTAGCCCGCAATTGTATAATTGTTCATATATATATTTTAACAGAGAGAATTACAAATCTCAACAATTAATGAGTTGATCAATCAGTTTTAAAAAGCACACACATTTAGAAAAAATTGAAGCAAGTAACAAATGCAACAATAGCTGAAAGATAGAGCACTAAATATGAAATGCTATTAAGAAGATGTGATAGTTAAAATTACATCAGAAGGGCGTCTATGAGACTCAAATGACCGCTCTGAGCAAACGCTTGAAGTCTCAGAGTCGTCTGAATGGTCATCCAACCTCAGCCTGCGTGGAGAAGTAACACAACTTCCAGAGTCCCCGGAGTATCCCTGCTGAAAAAATTGTGATAAAACTTATGAAAATGAATATGAATGAAAGAGAGAGAGAAAGAGAGAGAGAGAGAGAGAGAGAGAGAGGCTATCTCAGAAAATAAAAAGTAGCCTGTATAAAGCAAGACAGCAGATAGTTGTTAGCTTGCCTATGAAAATTTTTTTATAAGAACCCAGAAGAGCTGTGAAACAATATTTATGATTGAGCTAACCTATTCCAGTCTAAGCCAGTGCTATTTGTTTGACTTATTTTTCCTAGGGACCACCTAAAATAAATCTTAATGATCCCCATTTTAAATTGAATAAATTAATAATGAATAGAGTATTTAATATGGAGGCTTTATACCTATTGGGTGTAAAAAGATGTTGTTTTTTTAATATAAAATGATAATAAAATGACAATTTTTTATTACTTTAATAAATTCAAAATGAAGTTTAAGAATTCCTGAATATATTTGTAGAAATTTTGAGCAAACAAAATCAGAACTATATTTATTGAAAACCACAACAGGCAACGAATGTTGACTACCCATGGTAAATCAAAATTGAAAATAATGCTGGAAGGTGAAAATATAGGTAGAAACCAACAAATAATACTTTATTTTTTATTTTTTTACATTTGTTTATAGCAACATACATTTTACACTATAAAGTATTCTATCCGCCTCAAACTGAGCTCACTTTTGAAAGCCAAATGTTTTATCGCCTCCTATTGGATCAAATGAAGAAGCTAGGGTTAATTTTCAAAATATATTCTCATTGTAGATAAGTGAACAACTCGATTAGGCCTCAATACCAGACCTAAGCACCATACTTACTACCATATGTTTTTGTTAGCCATAATTTTTGTGATGCTAACTATCGTCAGGTTAGAATATCTAAAAAACAATAAAAAGAATTCTTCTCTCAGCAGATAAGTTTTAAGGAGAATGCTATACTCAAATTACATAAGAAGTAAAGTATTTTGCAATATTCACTCTGGACTATAGGCTGGCCAGGCTATATTATTATTTTTGTCATTGGTCTGGTGGGCTGAAGAGAATTCTCCATTGTGTAAGAAAAAAGAAAACATTTAAGAGGTAGTATAAAAGTACACTCACAAGGTTTCATTACTCAGTTTTTTTACTGAGTTATCCAGTGATAACAAGTTTTCAATAATTCTGCAGGTACCTTCTAAGCCGTAGCAGTGGCCGAGGAACCTTCCAGAAGGATGCTAGCTGTAAATTTTGAAAAAGGTATCTTTATAAAATAGAAAGAAAGGTTTGAAGAGGTAGGACCCAAAATGCTAACATAAGGACAGGTTGAAGTTAAGTTGGCCATGAATTTCTAGGTGGAGCACAAGCTAAGATTTGGACACCCTAAAGAAAGATGAAGAAAGGACTGCCAGGAAGATCTACCCGAAGTGTAGAGGAAGGAGACCAAAAGACAGACAGATCCAAAAAAAATGTATTTTTTTAAAAGATTATCTGCCAACATTTCGGCTTACATTGAACTTGAACTTGGGGACAGAACGTCCTCTCTCGACTTCATGATAGGTAGGAGTGGCAAATTACTGTTTTAATGTTATCAATTATTTTTCAATAAGTTGTTGTCTGCATGTTTTTTTTTGTTTTGTTTTTTTAAAATAATTTTTTTAATTCTCTTACATAGCTTTCTACATTCATATTTTTTATATCACTTTACATTATGGTAATTCTGTATTATATTATTGTCAATTATCATTGTATTCTCATGACACTGTATTTCTACAGCCCTGAAGATGGCTTACAATCTAAGTCGAAACGTTGGCAGATAATCTTTTAAAAACATACATTTTTGTCTGTAAAGTTTTTTCCGGGTTGGACCGTGTAAAGTTTTTGATGGTTGCCGAGCTTTCACACATCCTGTGATGGCTTCTTCAGGGCTGAATAGAGAATGAGAGCTGTCTTCAAATCCACACACGCCTAAAAGAACACATTGCAGACATCAAACACGGACGTACAGAAAAGTCAGCTCTAGCAGAACATTTCGCCAACACCAGCGACCACATCAAATTCGAAGACGCTTCAATACTGGCCCGGGAAAACAACTACTATCGACGGACCATCAGAGAAGCCATCGAAATAGTGAAAAATCTTAGGAATATTAACAGGGAGGATGGATACAGGCTCAGCAAGAATTAGAAACCAGCACTAATCGATAAGAGGATCCAGCCAATCAGTGAGCAGGAAAACAGGATCAACCAATGGGAAGGCAGGCTTCGCCCAAGGACCGGACAGTGCCGGGTATAAATACCCCTGGATTTGAAGAAAGCTCTCATTCTCTATTCAACCCTGAAGAAGCCAATACAGGATGTGCGAAAGCTCGGCAACCATCAAAAACTTTACACGGTCCAACCCGGAAAAAACTTTACAGACATCTGATGACTGTGGAAGCCTACGTGAACAACATACATTTTTTTTTAATTTGTATTTTTTTTTGGATCTACCTTGACCGATCCCCAACTAAAATCATCTAATAATAATATCTACGGTCAAAAAAACTCTCCTTTTGAACAAAAGACAGACAGTGCACCCTTTGGGAAGAGTGTCTATTAGACGATCGGTAGATGCGGTATGGATTGGATCAAGAAAAGAGATTTAAACAAAGAACAATGCACCAGGCCCAGACTATAAAAGATGTAGCCCCACACTATACAATTATAAAGGGTGTTAATTGATTATGATGATGATGTAGATCATTAGTTCTTAATTCTGCAGTTTGTTGCTGTTTACTGAGTTCCTTCTTTGAATTATACTCTCAGGAATTTTAAGTTATTTTGATTAATTTAATTCATACATAAGAAAAAGTGTTTTAGGAAAAACTTTGGGAAAGTTTAGCAAGTTTTACCACTCTATTCAATTTTTAAACTAATAGGGTTTTATAATTTAAAAAAAAATTAATTTCTAAGAGAAATTAATAATTTTAAATGTTCATTAGTGGAATGGGATGGTTTAAATTACCACTAACATTAAGAGATAGACTCTTTTGGAATCAAAGACAAACAAGCACGACACAGATTTGCTAACAAAAATAGAACTATAAGAAGAAAATGATAGATCATAAATACGTCAGAAGGGCATATATGAGACTTAGTCTTAGACCTTAGACAGAAGGGCATTTTTGTTTTATGCCACACTATGCTTATATCTGCTTTTGGGGTCAGTTTTCTCCCTCTCTTTCTTAGCAGTGAAGGCCCTCCTGAGAAAGCAACTCCCTCTTTCCTTCAAATCCATACAGTTACCACTTTAACATTTATAAATACCAGAAATTTCATTAAATTTAGGTTATTTTATTATTTGTTGATAATTATTTAACTAATATTTCTTATTGATAATAACTTGGATATTCAAGCAATGAAGCAATATCAAATTTAAGTTACACTTTAACTAACTATACAAAAGTTAAGATCACATAACAGTGAAATGTGATCTTGTTGTTTTGAATGTTTCAATATTAATTTTATAAAATGTCTATAAATATTATGCATTAATAATTTATGAGATAATGTCTTATAATAAATAACGAAAATCAAAACTTATAAATTTGCTTAAAGAACCTCGATTAAAGCTAATAAAACTGGAAGGTTAGAGAAGACAAAAAACTGACTAGGGCATCTGCTAGAGTAGCCTCAGCCTCCACTGACTGCTGGAGCAGTTTATGTGCGAGGAGAGGACGAGAAGGTGGAGGCCTAGTTCCCCTCAGTTTCCCCATAGGTGGTAAAGGATTGTAACGAGACGGTGAGGTTTCTCTTGAGCCTTGTGTAGACCTTGCTGAATAGGAGGGTGACCTTCGAGACCTCTCTCCCAGGCACGATGAGTAGGTTGCATAATTCAATCGTGAAGAGGGAGAGCCAGATCTACTGGAAGCTGAAAAACAAATTATAACACAAAATTACCAATCATTTATTGTTCAATTCAATATTAATATATCTGTGAGCTAATTAACAGCCAAAGTCAGATTTTAAATATGACCGATACACCCAAAAATACAGTTAAATTTGGTAACGTGGCTTAGTTTTAATAACACGCTGCAAGCATGGATAATTTGGATAGTACCTTCATTTTAAAAAATCATTCTATTTTTTTTTTTTTTTTTTTTTACAATGGAGACTTGAAAATATGTAATTTTCCACCCATTTTTTAATTACTCCATATCGGAAACCAAAACGGATCCATACTTATTGACTGGTATAATGAACCTATATATTTCAGACACCTCCTACATTTTATTTAATAAATTTTGCAAATAAAACCTCATTTCCAGAGCCCTTAACCTATTAACAAAAATATTATAGCAGACAATCTTAAAAATAAAGACACTCCAATTCCACCTAGTTCCACTCCAATGTTCCCTGTCCAATCTTGAAGATGATTTGCAGAAACCAATGAAGACGGATTACAAAAGGTATGATAGTTCTATATTCATTGGTAGTGATAATAACCCTTTAGATTATTTATCTTATTACTACCTTTCCCAAACTACGCATAGACTTCTCCAACAATAAACTACAAAACTTATACACCAAACTGAAAAACCCCATAGATGGTAAAGGAAATTATAGGAACTATATTTCTTCCATATACAGTAATATTTTTTATATCTTAATACAAAAATTAAAATAAGACCACCTAATAGCATTTTATTTATTTTTTTCCTTCCCTACAGTGATATTTCCACGAACCTTAGGCCACCTAATCCCTCTTATTCGGACCCCACTCCTACATCCCTTCCACAACTCTTAAATAGAAAAATAGATCAGTCATGATTTAGTCACTAATGTTGAGCAGGAGTCTCTCCCTTATAATCCAATCAATATAAATTCATTATTTAGAATATTATTATTGAGAGAATTATATAAAAACTATTACACTTTTGTTTTGCCATATCATATTGAGTCAGTTATGTTATAGAGCATGCCTCTTCCACCTGCTCATCAATTTATTTTTGCACACCCCTCCAAATTGTTTGCAAAGTTTTTTTTTTTTTTAAAAGAAAACTTAAGGTTAGGGAAAGTTTTTCTGAGAGATTTCTTAATATTTTCAGAAAGTTTTGGAATATGAGGAAGAGAACGGAAAATGAGGTTGTTATTTTGGGGAGGGGGATAGTAGGGGAAGTGGAAAATTTCATGAAAAACACACATTTGACTTCTAGAGCATAACCATTTTTTCAACTGAACCCTATGAACACAAACGCCTTTTATCTGAAACCGTTCACATTAACTTAAAATACTATTCAGACATAGAACAAATTTCCTCGACTTATTCAAACATTTTCAACATTCTAAAAACCATTAGCCCTCCTTCTCAATAAACCTGTCAAACATTTTTCCCAGTTCCAAAGTTACTTATTCACAATAATACCCTTCCTTTTTTCCTTTGTCCTTTTTATTGCCCCCTTTTGAAACAGGCCGCTTTCCCTTTGTAACTTCCGCCTCTTACCTTCCCCCCCACCCTTCCACCAACCACGTTGTTTCTCTGAATTATATTCCTCAGTCATGGAATGTGAACTTAGGGACAGGACGTTCTCTCTCGTCTTCATGATAGACAGGTGTGGTAAATTACTGTTTTTATGTTATTCAATTACTTTTTTAATAAGTTGTTGTCTGCATGTTTTTAAATCCTCTTACATAGCTTTCTACATTCATACTTTTGATATCACATTACATTATGGTAATTCTGTATTATAATATTGTCAATTATTATTGTATTCTCATGACATTGTATTTCTACAGCCCTGAAGATGGCTTACAATGTAAGCTGAAATGTTGGCAGATAATCTTTTTGAAAAATACACTTTTTTTTTTTAAATTTGTATTTTTTTTTTGGATCTACCTTGACCATACCCCAACTAAAATCATCTAATAATAACTTCATTTTATTTATTCTCCTATTTAATTATTGCTTATTTAATTTTCCTATTTAATTTTAAAATTGTATTTTCCTATTTAATTATAGCTTTTTTTTCTGCTTTTGTCTTAACTATTATCTTTATCCATCAACACTACTTAAGTACTTTATTTTACTTTTATCTATGTTAGTTTGCTTACATTTTTTTTCTTTCTGTATAGCTCTGAAAGTGAGGTTGAAAAGTTGTTATTAAGAAATCTAAATCATTTGGTCTCACAAATATTATATTTGTATAACAAACCTTTTGACCTTACTGACCAAACCCTGACCTCTTCATCTTATTTGATTTACAAAAATCATTCTCATACTTTTAGCAGATCCACTAGCTCTTATAAAATTTAATACCATCTCAGTTAAAAATAATGTGTAAATTATAGTTACAAAATATTGCAGTGATGACTTGAAACACAAACTTTAAAGATGAAGGAAATTCTAAATGTAAATTTAATGTTCCCTCAAATCCTAATGTAAATGTTACGGGATGCAAGTGGAAGAAGCCATTGACTTACGCTGTGACTGACTTATGCCAGTTGTTCTACTTCGACCCTGCCTGGTATGCTCTGGTGAAAATGCTAAAGAGCTAGGTCCAGATTCAGAACCTGATTTTTTGGGGCGAGCTGAAACAATGAAAAATTAATAATTAAACTAACATTATAAATTAGCAGAATAAAACAAGCTAACATTACAACAGAATAAAATAAGTAAACATAAAAGATCTATGTATTCACAGTTATATAAAACATAAAAAAAATTATATAAAAAAATATAGAAATATAGAACACATAAATTAGGTAAAGAAAGCAATTGACAATACAACAGCAATTGGAAGAGGAAGTCTAAGTGAGTTTTTAAAAATAATACCATCAAATGAGTGGGTTTTTACATGGAGAAAAATGGATATTGGGGTCCTTAATATAACTTTTTTTTTTTTAATTTAGCCTAGTTTAATACATTTTTCAGTATTTAACTTAATGAAGACTCGTATTAAAGTACTAAAATTTATTAAGATAAGGAAAAATAAAAACAAAACAATCAGACAGTACATTATAAATACAGCGGTATTAAAGCACAAAAATATAAGAAAACTGAAAAATGTTGCAAATACATACTAGCTAATTATGATTTCATGCAAAACCAAAAGAGACTAACATTAGAAATTTATTGACTTTGAGTTGAAGAAAAATCTGTTATTCTTCTGCAGAGATGGTAATATGGAGCACAAAGAAAAGGACTATTGAGGTGGAATTAATATTTTAATCTGCTTGCTGTATAGATGAAATATTGATGACTATTTGAAAATAAAAAATAAAAAATACTGCCCACAATGATATTCCTGAGCCAGAGAATTTAAAAGTGAAAAATAAATTTCTGTAAGTACTAAAAGTTCATGCAAGTAATTAATGTACAAAAAAAAAAAATCAGAAATGGATTTAAAAAAAAAAAAAAAATCTCTCCTACTTGCTTAGAAGTTATTTATAATTTCTATATAAAACAAAGTGTACATGCCTACAGTCATAGTTGTTAGAAAATGATTAGCTGAATTTACAGTCATAACCTAGGTAGGTATACAATTTCATAACACTATACTATTACACATAAGTTAATAGTTTGCATACTAAACTTAGAGATTTAAGATTCTCTAATAATATACAAACATAGACAAAGTAAATTGGCCATGTCATGATTCTTAGGGGCTTGAGGGAGTTTGTTCATCAGAAATTAGAATAATAAAATGCTGATGAACAGTCATGAACATTTGATCCAGGTGACATCATGCCACCCCCTTTTGCCTTCAAGATAGCCTACAATGTAAGCCGAAACATAGGCAGATAATAAAAAAAATACATTTTTTTCTAAATTGTATTTTTCAATCAACCTTGACCAAACCCCAACAAATTCTCTACTAATAATCTCCATTGTCAAAAACTCTCCATTTAAATTTTGTCTAATATTATCAACTAGTAGAATGAAATAATTTATTTAAAATAATAGTATTATATAATTTGACCTTGAGTTTATTTTACACAGCAATTTGTAATACAAGGTCAAGCAACAAAGTGAAATTCGATTCAAGTTTATATACTTTTCTTATGGGTTTAATAAGCCCATGAATTTTAATAAGAGGATAAAAAATTTAGATTAAAAAATCAAATATTTAATAAATAGTAGTATGAAAAAAACAAAAAAAAAAAAACAGGAAAAATAACTAACTCAGAAGATGAATGAATGAAACAGGTAGACGGACAGAATTTTAATAATAATAAAAATTAAAACAAAACTACTTTAATATGAACTGATGCATTGGCTAGGAACTAGTATTAAGTGCAAGACAGTATAAAGGTAAGGCAGCACTACCTCCATCCTCTAGTTAGCGAGAAAGTAACAATAATAATTAATACTCTTTTGAAAATATTTTCCATAAATTACATTTTTTTCTTTTATTTGAGCTTTAAGCGAAGTTGAAGACAATTAGGGCTAGCAAATCACAACTCTTTGCACTTTTTATGGCTTTTACTTGCTGAGCTGACCAGACACGGTGGGTGAAACTGAAAGCACGGACATCTAGGGGTAGGCCGTCCACTCTTACTATATTCATGTCAATCACATGAGGAGAGAAGGTGACCAATGACACCACTCTCATAAGATTTATTATTTTTATAATTTAATTTACTGTTAGCAAAATAAAATTATTTCAAATGTCTATAAAATAAGATAAGCATGGTGATATATAGAAAAATAAAAATGTAATCATTTTATGAATTGGGCACCCTTTGGATGGATTGTTAATATAACAAATTGTTTGAAATTATCAACCCTTATCTTATTAGTCTATAGATAAAATGTTTAGAAAGGTTTTAAGTCTAGTAACACTTGGAGATGTGATGTGCGATTATGGGCTCTGAGACATGTCTATTGATTAGTTTATAAGACATCTCATTAGAAGGATTCTGGTTTAATAGACCATTGCTATATCAAAATATGCTGGACTAAGGTCTACTGGGGGTGGCAATGGGAGACAATGTGCAACAGTCGACATGTTGCACTGCATGTAACTAGAGTGGAAATATCCTGAGGTGACTCAACCACTTCTGAACTGTATGAACTTGTTAGTAGTTCTGTACTAGTCCATTTATTCTACTTTTAAAATTATGTGTTATTTCTGAACTGTTATTATTGTCTAGTTCAGAAATAAACACTTCCAATGCATGGATGATAAGTTCAAAAATAAAAAGCTGAATAGTGGAACAGACAGAACAGAAGAAGCAGAGCCTGAGAAAAAACAACTGTGATAATAGAGTACAATCCACAGAGAAGGTTAACGAACAACCCTTCTTAATCTTATTGAAAAATATATAAATATTTCCAAGTCAAACTTAAATGATAATTATTTAAAAAACAAATTAGGCGCAATTCTGAGTTGTTTCACTAAAATGAAGAGTGATTTTGAAAGAATGAAAGCAGACCAAGATAAGATGGTCAAAACTTTAGACAATATTAACTCCTATGAAAATATTAAAAGAAATCCAAATGATATACAAGCCTTAAAAAATAGAAATATTGTGCTGAACAATAAGGTAATAAAACTAAAGTAAATTATTAATAAATTAATAAATTTAAATGACATAATATTCTTTTATATATTTAAATGGGGAAAGGATTGTCAGGAATTCGGTCTTCACAGCTGAAGAATTAAAAACTAATTTGTAGCCAAAAACCTATTTAATTTTGCAAATGTTTCAGCCTAAATTACAGGCCTTCACTGGGCTGAATATGAAAAGAAAAACATACAAAAATAATATAGAAACATGTTTATATGTCACAATCTAATACATGAATAAATAAATAAATAAAAATTTGAAAATAGTGTGGCTACTAAATAACGAGACTATTGCTGGAAAATATTTTATTTTAAATTTATACATATTTAGTTACGGGCTGATTGATTTCGAGACAAACATGGGAGGCCCAGCAATCAAAAAGAAAGCTTTACGCTGCACAGCTGTCGGTCGCTCAGAATTGGCACTTGCATAGTTCTTCTGTAGCAGCATCAGTCTCGTTATTTAATAGCCACACCTCATAGACACTGTTGAGCAGGAGTCTCTCTCTCCCCATCACCCTATTTGCCTTGGTGAAGGCCTTAAATTCAGGCCACAATGTTGGCTAAAATAAAAACAAATTAGTTTTAAATTCTTCAACTACCAAGACCAAATTCCTGACAATCCTTTCCTCATTTATATTTTTTATTTCTATGTACTTTAACATTCAAAAATAATACATATTTTAATAAGTACATTCACCTAACAATTATTTAAAAATATTTTAACTGCTATATTGTATATAAGTGCCTAAAGGATTGGAAGGTCAGAATTATCAGCGGTACTTTTGATTTAAGATAGGGTTAAAGTACGGTTTTGTTTATGAACTTATTTTTAATCATAAAATATTAATTATAAAAATTTGTATTA
>KZ808163.1:242870-255626 GCA_000696205.2 Oncopeltus fasciatus | reverse complement strand
AATTCCATAAGAATTGTATTTACACATTTAGAAACTTCTAGAAGACACCTACTATTTCCATAATAAGAATGTAGGTAACATAACCTACTTTCTTTTCCTCTTTTCGTCATTAACAAGTCATTGGAGTATAGAAGGAATGAGTTACCACAATTATACACACTTATGGTGATGGAGGAGCTCTTTTGTCTTCTTATCCACATCCTCCTTGTCTTGTATCCTTACGATTAGGCGGGTTTAGTACAAACCATGTACTATTTCCCTAACGAAATGAATTAGAACCAGGCAAGCATAATTGAATTTCCACTGAGGGATGGAGTTCTAGACAACGTAAAAGAAGAACTTTATAAACGTATATCAATAATGCAATGCTTTTTAGATATTTCCTGAGAAATTTACCTTTTTTAACTCGCTATGTAAGGCCAGATTGAAGAGAGTGGCTACAATGGCATCGCCTTCTCTCACGCCAGTCAAAATAAGAAACGCAAAACTATCACTAAGTGTCATGCTAACTGACATCAAGGCAGGGTTAAACAGGTAGAGTGTTATTCCCAAATAAGTAAGTAGACACGTGTCAGAGGCCCTACTTCAGGTTACTTTTCTAGGAATTACCCCCAGGAAGGAAACAAATACCAACCCTAATCCTCTACCTGTCTCCTTTCATGGCAAACAGGACCTCTGCCAAATATTTTGACAAACTTTACTCTTGGTGAGCTAAGTTATGCAAGATGAAGTTCAAAAAGGTTCAGATAAAACTATTTGATATAAAATAAGTTATTCGAACTAAACTTAAGTTTTTATTTTGTAAAATATAAACTATAAAGCCTAGGGATGTTTATATTGAATTTATCAAGCTTTGCTTAATTAATTCATGACTTCATTCACACAAAGAAATTTATTTTAGCGAAGATAATATATAATTTATACATTTATGTTTTTATTTTACCATACTTGTTCATAAGTATTCATTTATAATTAAAACTACTATTTGAACAATATTTTATGTTTTTGGTCTTAATCTCGCAGCAATAACTTCTTGTAATGCATCCTTGAATAATTAAGTCCTTATTTATGAGAACTTTGTCACTTATCATAACTGAAAATATATTACAATAAAATTTTATTACTTTGTGTACGTTATGTCTAAAAAGTCAATGGAGGTAGGATACTTATTTCTACATTCAAAGTTCTTTTAGTGTATCTGATGGGAAAAAAAAGGATTTATGGTAAACATTATTTAGTACAAGAAATTCAGCACTTATCAATATAACTAATCAATCATACATTAAAAATTATTTATAAAGACTTTCTTTTAATTTAATTGACGGCTAGAGAATATCGAATGTCACAGACAAATTAAACTTTTTTTAAAATAATATATATAAATGAATTTTTTTCCTCTTCTGTATTCCTTACAGTCTATCTTCCTTCAGTTTTTATTATATATATATATNATTCATTAATTTCTTCGTAATACTTACTTTGTTTCCTGGACAATACTCGATATGTTAGACACACATGGGTTTGAAGGTATACTTTTGGACGTTATTAATTTTTATTTTTCCCGCTGTGTCTATAAATTTAATGTAGATAAATTTGCTTATTTTTAGTAATTTCATTTTTTTTTCTAATATGTGGAAACACAACTTTGTTGTTAAGTCTGATTTCGATATAATGGTGTTTTGAATATTTTATGTATACGTACTTGCATTCCGAACAATAAAAAAGAAAATAAAATACATATTTCTAAGATTTATGAGTCTCTCTTCACTCTTCACTGACGAAGGGCGAGAATTATCCAAAAGAATTGTACTCATTGAGATTTATTTTTTTGGTGTCATTTTACCACTTGTTCTTATTTACTATAAATAAATAAATATATATATATGAAAACCTTTGGAGTTTTTCTAAACAATTTTCAAAATAATGCAAATCTATTCAGTTCGTAAGCATCATTTTACAAACCAATAATGACTCTGTCATTGACTAAAATCACAAGAAGAAGAGAGAGGGGAGTTGAAAAAGGACTCTAAAGAAAAAAAATAGAAAAATTATGTGTGACCTTTGGAGTTTTTCTAAACAATTTTCAAAATAATGCAAATCTATTCAGTTCGTAAGCATCATTTTACCAACCAATGATGACTCTGACATTGACTAAAATCACAAAAAGAAGAGAGAGAGGAGTTTGATAAAGGACTCTAAAGAAAAAAAAAATAGAAAAATTATGTGTGAAATTTGATTTTGTTGGTCTACAGAGGGATCAAAGTGCTTAATCTTGTTATCTTCTTTGTTATTTGTGTAACAAAAAAATTAATAATTATGACTGTAGTTAGGATGGGTGAACGCTTCCCTACTCAATTATATCGACTCTTCCAGAGTATAATTTACTAATAGTACCTTTTTTTTTTACCAATTTTTATTTCGGAAAATTAAATTTCGTCATTTTCTAATTTACTTCTATCTTTAACGAAAAATGGCTAATCTGCTGATCGTTTTCAGATATGCTCTGAATTTTATTAAATATTTGTTTTATTACTATTGTTGGGTTAGCAAAGTATTGTTGTTTTTTGTTAGTTTTTTACGTTTTTAGCATTCTTTAACTATTTCAATTTTTTTTTATTCGTTTATGAAGTGTTATCTTTATTGCATTAATTATTTCTTTTTTACGGATTACATTATTTTACTTGTTATTTATTTAATCTTGTACTAAAATAAATGCATTTCATACGTTTGATATATTGCAAAAATATTATTTAGCTATATTTGATTTATAAAAAAAAAGAACAAAATTTATATTCTACAATATCTATTCTGCTCTTCCTGGCGCAATCTAAATTTCACCGTTATTACCAAAAGTTTACTATAATGGGTCAGAATATCAGCAGGTAGAAAAAAGAGAATTAAGGCCTTTAAGCCTTTGTCTTGGAAAATCCCTAGGTTTTAGTAGAGGTACCTCACCCCCACCACTGCTATACCTGCCGAGGTAATCTCAAAATGTTAGTTCCATTGCTGCACTCACAATTGGGCCTGTGGCAATGCAATATCCCTGCTCCAGTAAATAAGCCAAGTTCTAGTTTTTGTGTCTAATTGATTCTGATGTCAGTGCTTACTTCTTCATAACTCATAGTGCTTTACCGAGTGTGTTACAGAAAGAGTCTAAATTTTGAAAGATTAAAGCTTTATACCAGGCTAGGAAAATCACTTGGGACAACAGAAGCGTCTTGCTGCCAGCCAAATATGTATTCTCCTTCTTGTTCGACCTGGGATTTGGATCAGAAGATGGCAAGTGGGAACGCCAGAAAAGAATGCCCGGACACGAGTCGTCTTTTTTTGCAATCTAATTCACCGGAAGCTGGTCCACATGAAACATCACACAAAAAAGACAATGAGAAAAAATCAGGTTTAATATCGGCTATTTTGTTTCGAACAGAAACATATTTTATCGAGTAAGTTTTTTATTTATTAATTTATCTTTTTGACATTCACAAATTATTTTTAACTGGTAGTTCACAATAAAGATAACATTATTTGTAAAGAGTTATAGTAACAGTAATCTAGAAAGTGTTGAAATAATCATGAAAATTGAGGTAAAGTAATCCCACATTTCATTATTTATTTGAATCGTGCAATTGAATTTCCAGCTAATATCCTAATATATCACCAAAAATAATTTATATCCAAATTAAGTTTTTATGCAATATTAACGACTAACATTAATACTGACTCTAGGATATAATATTATTAAGCAGTGTAATAAGGCTTTAAATTTGAGAGTGGTGTCACTGGTCACCTCCTCTCTTCATGTGACTTTCTTTAATGACATTTTTTTTTCTATTATTCATTGTTATCAAATTGAAAAAAGTTTTTATTTATTTTTAACAGAATGTATAATGTAAATAAAGGTTATAAAAAAATAAGGCTTTAGATGTAATATTAGCTTTTACACGAAGATTTATTTACGTATAGCTATTAATTGTAATATATTATTATATCTTTCATTGAATTCATAATTATCCTGAAAAAAACCGAAATATTAATTTTATATAATGCGAAAATAATTTTAGTTATGTGCTTGTAGAAATATGAAATGCTGAAAAAAAAACGTTTTCCTATCAATGTAGGGAAGAATTAGAGCAGAAAAAAATATATGTGCCATAGGATTTACTGTTATTTTTATAAATTAAAATTTAAAATTACTTAAAATTAAAATTCCTAATTACTGGAAGGCTTACAATTTAAAGTAAAAGGGATCATTTACTTTTCACGCCCCTCACTCACCCTTGTGAGACGCGTCTATTTTAAGTGGAATTAAATTCGCGAGTTGTCTCAATCAATAGCTTAATGACGCCCAATGTATGAAGTTATCTCTTTACAATTATTTTAGTATTATTTCATCCAAAAAATTTCTATCGTAAAAAATTTTTATTTAAATATAACCTTTGTGCAAAAATTTTACAAAAATATATATCCTGGAAAATTTAATAAACGAAACAAAACATATTGAATTGGTCTAATAATGTCTCATAGGTTTTACTAATGTCTCTCACCCCTAACACTATTAATAAAATTTATTGATAATCATTGATGAATTATTTAATTGAAAGTAGTAATTATATAGAGTTATAAAATAGTGTATTGTTTTATTAAAGTGAAATATATTGAACTAGAAAAAAAAACTTAAAATTTTCCGCCTAAGCATTGATACTTTGAAGTTTCTCCATGAAATTATGATATATACAACTGTCGAAATGTGTACTACTAGTTAGCTATACTAGATTGTAAAAAAATACTCTAAAAGTAATTCTATTTTACAGAGAAATTCAAAAGTATATTGCTATGAAAATGATAGATGAAGTTTTCGCTATTATAAGTTTAGCTCCTGAACCAAGATATCTGAACTTGAAGAATAATTTGGGACAGGTAAGCTAATTTTTTTCTTAAACAATTAGTTGTTATTATTTATTTGTATTGTTTTATATTTTATTTTATTTCCATTTTTTAAGGAGTTGCCATTTTATTCTAAGCAAAAGATAAAAATTTACCGTTTTAAGATGTGTGTACATCAAATTATAGTTCCTACAATAAGTAACTTAAAATTGTATGGTTCAGGTAAACCTCCACTCATATTAGCTTAATTTCGATTTGTAATAGATATTATGTACCCTTAGGGGGAAACAAATATGTCTTAAGTCACATTATTCTCTACTGAGATTCCTTCTGCATAAAGAAAAAAAAATACTGGTACCTGATGATGTAGGTAATCTATTGATGAGATTTTGCTCTATATATATGTGTGTGTGTGTGTGTGTGTATACCCGCATTTTGAAAAATGAAAACTTTCCATTCACTTTTCTCGAATTCTAACAAAATGCTTTCTTCCAGACCCCTCTACACTTTGCAGTCCAGTCGGAGCAAGCTGATACAATCCGTCGTTTGATCTGCGCTGGAGCAGACCCAATGCAAGTAGACAGGAGAGGAAATTCCGCCTTCCATCTTGCAGTGTTGACAGGGAAATTGTCCTGTGTCCGTGCCATTACAATCCCAGTGGCAAGATCTGAAACTGAAGCGGCTAAACTAAGTTATCCCTCGTCTCATATCGAATCAAAAGTTCTCTCTGACAATTACAACATCAAAGGTAGTGATATTTTCAGTATACTTTTTTTATTTCAATAGTTTTTATTAATAATTCTTTAGAGTACTTGGAAAAATAACTTGACTAGTCTTGTGAAAATAATAGTCATAGCGAACTAAAAAAAGATATCTGCCTTTTAACCTTTTTTAAATCAATGACAAAAGTCTTAAAGGGAGAAGTTCTTGAACCTCCAATTTTTATAAAACCTTTTAGCACACTATTTATTTTCAAACAAAAATCTTAATAAGTCCGATTGAAACTGTTATTCAATTATATCCTAATATCCTTTTCAAGGATATTAGGATATGATTGATCCATTTCAATCTTTAATATCTAATTAACATAACTAATATCCTTTGATCTGTAATCGAGTAATCATAAATTGTATGCTAATGTTATATGCCCTAATAGTCTCAATTTACATTTAAATACAGCAATGTTTGGTTCAGAATCTTGAAGTAAATGCTTACAAATTATGTTTATTTTACGAACAAATATTATTTCATTGTATAATTCCATTTGTGTTCTAATTATTTTATTAATTATTTCTTGTTAAAAAGCCCAAAGTCCACTCGTCGCTCGAAGGACAGGTACGGTAATTCTGGCGCTTCTGGTTCAAATCCTACCAAGGGCAGCATGCTTTTATCTATTAATAAAAGCTTGTCCTGTGTCAAGGATGATTAAAATGGAGTGGAAACCTGTAGATAGCCTCTCCCTCCAAGACCTTAAGTGGTTTAAAGAGATGCTATGAAGAGTGGGAAGAAATTGTATATATTTTAAATATATAGAATTAGTTGTCTAGGTTAAGTTTGGGGATTTATTTATCTCCCACTCTCCCTCCACCCTCAGGTCCGTAAAATATACAATTTACTACTTAATATTAAATTTCATTTTAGTATTTAGTAATAAATTAATAGAAAGATGTACACTTTTATTATAAGATAAACAATTAGGAATTTTGTTGACCATATTTCTAAATATAATTTTGATAGCATGGAGTCACTTATGTGTGCTTTGAAATCCACTAGGTAACATTGGATTACTTTAGTTTAAAACCTTTAGCTCAGTAAATCGGGTAATCTTCGCAATAAATTTATGTGAAATGGAATTTATTATTTATAATGCTTGACATTTGTTTCATGTTGATTTTGTTACTTTCAATCAATTTCTTAATGAAGTGGAATAAAGAAGGATATTTTTTTGTCATTTGTGCACACTAATACATATATACATAACATTTTTGGACTTATTATTGTTGCATATTTTAATAAATAATTCTTTGATTGCTTAAAATATTCCACTAAGATAAGTCTTGTGCTTGAATAAATAGAAGCTAAACTTCTAGAAACATTAATCCAGAAATAGATAATTAGTTGGGATTCGGTCAAGGTTTTCAATCTTAAAAACCTTGACCATACCCCAACAAATTCTCTACTAATGATTATCATTTGAACATTAATAATTTTATTTTATATTTTAATGCCTAAACTTGCCTCTTGTATAATATAAATTAAATTGATTATCTCAAACGTATATTTAAGTAAAAGAGTTATTTCCACCAATGAATATATAATCAATGTATTGTGGAGAACCTTTTCCATTGGCTGTCCACCGCGTCCTAATGGCGAAATGGAAGACGACTGCAGACAGCGCTCACAATTAGAACGCGGAAGACAGTCAATGACAACGGATTATTGGTATATTAATTATATTTTAAATATTAATTTACTATAAGTGTAAGCTTTAAACTTAAATGTGGTTAAAACTACAACAAAGAATTAAAATTTATTGAAGTTAATTTAAATTATTGTAATTAAATCATTTATTGAATAATCTGTTTACTACTTAGTTAATTTCCAATAAATATGCTTTGTCAAAATATAGTAAATATCTATATTTCTTATAAAATTAAATATCATTATTTAACATGGCCTTAAAACATAATATTTAAAGGCATGTATGAAAAATATAGCAACCGAAAAATAATTTATAGTTTATTTTAAGCTTAGAGAAATCTAAATTACCAATCAGGAGCGATAGGATAGATAAGGGGATCCGTTCGGGTCTCGCAATTCTGACGCTGAGGGTTCGAATCCCATCCAGGAATAACTTTTATCTATAATTAGATGCTTGTCCTGTGTCATTGATGGTTAGAATGAGGTGGCAACCTGTGGATAGCTCCTTCCTCCATAACCCTAAATGGTTGAAAGGGAGGCTTTCCATAGAACAAAATAAATTTTTAAAAAAAGTCTTGTGATGTGTATTTTACAACAGCATTTTTATGTTACAGGTTACAAAAGCATACATGTTGCCGTCATTGAAGGTCACATAGAGATTTTGAAGCACCTGGTCGAACATGTCCAAACAGATATCAATTCTAAGGTTAGTTATTTTAATATTTTTTTTTTAAATATTCCAATGTTTATTTAATAGTTTAATGTAAAAAGCATTTAGATTTAGCAGATTCCTCACAACGGATTCAATCTATTCCCTTATAAGGAATATATATAAGTGACACCTTTTAAGGTCCCTTTTGGAGACTTAGTTAGCGTAAATAGAAAACCCACCGGCCCGGAAAGCAGGAGATCAAGGTTCGACTCCTGGCTGGGACAGTTAGATTTTTATTCTGTTCCCTGGTACTAAAAATTGTTAACAATTTTAAATGTCTTCTCAGTGTATCAATGACTGAAAACATTTTTCTGTGCAGGAGCTTATTGAAGGAGGCACCTGCTTACATCTGGCTTGCAAGGCTGAGAACGACACCATGTTTCAGCTTCTGCTAGACATTGGAGTAGACCAGGATGTGGCGAACTACTTCGGCCAAAGTCCCTACGCATTGGCCAAGAGCCTAGGACTTTTCAGCATTCAAAGACTTCTTAGATCTTACGGGCATGTTGAAGAGGAGGATCCGGATCTAGAAGATGTTGGCTACTATTCAGGTGAGTCATCTATAACCCGAATTCCCACCTACTTGACAAAAGAACATGCTGTCCACTAAAATTTGGGGGAGTTGGTATTTATGTGGGTGCTGTAACGACCACAACATGCGCTAGAGTATGCGTTATAATATTAAATTATCTTAAAAAGAAGAAGTCTAACCAACAAATTCAAGTGAACTTAGAAATACTAGTATCATTGTGGAAACCTGTATATTTATCTTAATGTAATAAAATCTTAACATTTAAAGTTTAAAAGGTAAATGAATCATTTTAGAAATTAAACATATGATTGAACTATTAGGATTCCTTGCTTGCAAGAAATATGGGAAATAGAATGAAATTGTCATAAAAATTCTTTTTGATCAACAACTCATTTAAGTATTCAAAATATACTCAAATAATTTCTTAAAATTTTTATTGAATAGGAATTTAAACAGGCCGTTCCTAGGTTACTTGTAGCAATAAATAATTAACATTTAGTACTATCGATTAATACAGTTAATGGCATTACTGATCAGTAGCAAACATATATTTTTATTGATCAAGGTGCTGTTGAATTCACTCAAGACAGTTTCTACACTAAAAATTATTTAAATTAAAACAATTGATAGTTTTCTAATTTTGAAAACATTAAACAAATTTAATTATAATAACTTTTACCCAATTTTCAATTAATTTGTTTGTTTTTTTCAGACTTATCTGTAACTGAACTTGAAGATGGAAAATAACTGGAATAATTGATCTATTGTACAAATACTAATTAGAGAAAAATGGGCTAAATCATGTATGTATATGTGTCCGTGCGTGTATGTTACACAATTATTCTTGTATGCTGAATAATACAATATCCTTTATACCAAAAATGTGTTTTATTTTTCTTTAAGATATTTTTCATTTACTATTAATTAATCATTTCAACTGGAAAATTTTAATTCAGTGATATCCAGTCAGAGGAAACTGACAAACACTTGTAAGGAGTATTCCAGAGAAATTAAATAAAGATTTATTTAAATGATTTTCTGAAATATAATGGGAGGTCGATGTAGATAGAACCTAATAAATGACACATAGCAAATATATTATACAAATTGCATATAATAAGCAAATTTTAATCAAATCTAATGTATACAACTTAATCCAAATGGGAATATGATTTATTGCATTCAGTGGTCAATGACACCTCACATTGTTAATAGCGATCATTAGTATTGGACCAAATGTTTTTCAAAAGTTCAGTTTTAAATTTAACCGTGGATAATTAATAATCCATTAGGCTGATAAAAAAAATACAATTTTAATAAATGTGTAGACAGTTTACCACATTAAATAACAAGAGTCGACAAAATGTATGACAATGTCAGCTTCCTTGAGTACAAGACGAAGTTCTCGCCTTTCTCGTAGGGTAGACTCTCGCTAGGTAGAGGGAATTGAATAAGACAACTAACAAGTCCTGGCCCGGATAGCAGGAGATCCAGGTTCGATTCCTGGCTGGGACAGATAGTTTTTTATTTTCTATTCCCTCTCAATAATTGTTAGGAAAGACTATATTTCTTTCATCCCTAAAATTCAATTTCCGTTTAATTGAGTATAACCTACACAATAAAAGTGGAAATTATCCATTGGAATTGATTAAATTATATTATAAATGTGATTTATTTTGAATATCATTCGCATTCAGATGTGATTATACCCATCTATTATATATAAAGACAGATTCTTCAGTAATCTATATATAGATATAGAGAACTTCGGGTAATGTAGGGTAGGTTTAAAAGCGGCTAATTTCAAAAAATTCCGTTATCAAAAGCTGTGTAAAGTAAACAGATATAAAATTTTCATAAGTTTCATTAAATATGGAGTTAGATGAGCTTAAATTATTAAACTAAAAGATTCTAAAGGGATTTTTTTTAAAGGTAATCCGGATGAGGCTAGCCCAAGACCATCCAGACATTGAGGGTTGATGAAGGAAACTTGAGCCCATCTATTTCATTCTTAATACCTTCCATAATGAACAGCTTTTTAAGAAAAGCATTTTACACTTTATTTGTTTGTCATTAACTATTATCCCTCATGATTCCAACGAAAGAAATATGTGTATGTTAACAATTTCTCAATTTTATTCTTTTCAATTGACTCCCTTCCCCTTAATCGATTTCCATCCATAAGTTCAGCAATTATTCATACAATGGGAAAATCTCGAGTTTATCTTGTAAACAACTAAATTTGTTTGATATTTATATTTTTTTCAAAGTCTTTAGAAAATTTTTTTTTTACAAAAACCGATATAACTTTCAGAATTTTCAACTTCAGTATTAAGGATATATATATACTATTTCATTTTTTCATTATTATGCATTATATTATTTTTAGAATGCGAATTCTACCAAATATGTATATCTAGTTTTTTCATGTATAAAAATGTATATTACGAGAGAGATAATATTTTTGCATTTCTTATTTTTATGGATTAAGTAGGATTTGTTCAATTAATTTGAAAGATTACTATATAATAGTCTATTTATTATTTTATGTTTTCTCTTTTCTTACTTGACTCTCATTAACCATAAACACTGACAACCTCTGTTATAGTTATTCTACTAGGGCTAAGAAATACCTAAATATAATAAGTGTATAAGAATATCAGTCAGTTCTTCCTCTTTCGGCAGTCTCCTCTGCTAAAAAAAATACTGACTTTCTCGCATACGTCCCGCAAGATGTAATAACAATAAATATAATGTGTGTGTGTGTGTGTGTGTGTGTGTATACTCACACACAAGGTCTTAATTAAAAGAAATATATAAAAGTGAATTAATATTTCAGATTTTTAGTCAATGATTGTTCACCATTTATATAAATTTCCCGATTGACATTCCCCGATATGCGGTAATTGCGAATCCGGGGAACAAGAGAATGTACGGCTCTCAGATGCCGAAGATTGGACGTGTCAGGACTGCGACTGAGCAGGGCAACATACAATTGGGATATAGCAACTAGAGGTCTACTCGACAATGAAGAAATCAGGGAGGAATTTATAAAATACGTAACGGAGTGGAATATGTCTTCCGATGCTCACAAATATCGTGAGGACAAACAGAAAACGGTACGAGAAAAAGAAGAAAAACACACATAAAAATAATATATTAAATAACAGAGGGATACCACACAAGGAGTTTAAGTGGGTAACCTGAATATGTATTAATGTATTTAGTTGACTATGCTATTCGTGTGTCCGCAGAAGCATGTCTGGAGTCCGAATAAAGCGTATAATTAAAAAAAAAAAAAAAAAGTTCCAGAACTCACTAATACGACCAAAACTGCGCAAACAAAGGAAAAAACAATAATATAATAATATGTTTTACTGAAACTAAAATTTACAGACATTATTTAACTCAATTATTTTTTTCTTGCTTGCATAATATAAATGTTGACAATGAGAAATTAATAATACATAGTCTCATACTGAAAACTCAAATTTCGAGGGTCTATAAATATTTTATAGTTTTAGGTGATTATAATATTAACTTTGAAAAACTGTAACATTCACAATTAATGTAGTGAGTATTGATCATAATGAGAAAATACATTAAGAGTACACATCAATGAATGAGTAAATTTGTATATATTTTCATATATCTTGTTACCTTTTCTTTTTGCAGAACTGTTTTTCACTTTTACACAAAAGCATACATTCACAAATATTCATTCATTCGTCACACACAGACTCTAAAACTGACAAGGAGTTATAAATGCAGTCTACATTCCGATTCTTCTATCTCAGTTAATTATATGTATGAAGATACATCGTAGAAGGCGATATTCTAATCATCTATACTGAAGACAGCATGTAAGAACTTTAACTTGAGTTGTAAGTTTGTCCTCGTTGCAAGAATTTGACATTTTTGATGGACTGGGTTTTCTTCTCATGATTTTTGCTTCAAAGTTTTATATATTTGTTATAAATATGAATTTTCTGTTAAAAGGAATCCATATTTGTTTTCCAATCTTCTTCCTACTTATTGAATCCAGTGACAATGTATTATGGGATATATAACTAGCTATAATCTTAACTGCATATATACTGTATTTATTGTCAGCTTCACATCTAATTCACACGTTATTTCATACAAAAGATCGAACTATTGTGCGTAAAAAACAGTTAGGACAGTTATTAATTCTAGTCAAGTATTA